>CM053785.1:290586282-290898782 GCA_028749045.1 Cupressus sempervirens | reverse complement strand
TAAAGAAGAAGATGAATTTATTACTCAAAACGCTAGTAGAAATCTAGACAACCTTGGTATCATAACAAATTTGTAAGGCTTATAACATCAAAAATGTGGAAAATAAAGCAAAAAAAGAGGAAGAACATCCTTAGCTAAACTCAGAGCCGTAATAAGTTTGGATGGTAACTATAAAAAGATTTATGATCTTCTAAATGTAGGAAAGGGGAAGTTTCTTCCCACAGAGCTATGAAGCTAACAACATGGAATGTTATGGGCCTAAATGCCTCTTAAAAAAGCATTACTCAAGCATAATTTAACATTATTTGAATTAGATATTGTATTAATTTAAGAATGGAAACTTAAAAATGAAGAAGGAAAACAATTTAGAAGAAAACTAGGTTTTTGAAAGACATAACTAGTAGATTCAGTAGGGGCCTTAGGTGGTATTGGTATTATATGGGACCCAAGGACGGTAGATTTCACTCCTTGCATTAAATAATAACTAGATGGGGAAGGGGGAGGGAAGTAAGAATATTTAAAAGGAAAATTCAGTTCCTACTTATTAATGTGTATGGGCCAATATCAACAATGAATAAGAAAAAAAAATGGAATGAGATTAGCAATTATTTGGAGTTAAATCCACAACATTAGGGGATATTTTAATGTAATTCTAGATTCAAAAGAAAAATTAAGCAGATCCATGACCATTAACCAAGTTATGTTATATTTTCAATTATGGTTCACAAAAGATAACCTTATTGACATTCCAACATCTAACAGGGTCTGCACATGGAATAATAGGCAAGATTGCTTCTGTAATATAGAAGAAAGATTGGACATATTTTTTAAAAGGAAATTTAATATATTTTAACCATCCTTTCAATACAATCATTCTTTCTAATGTAGGATCTGGTCACTATCTGATTAGATTAGAAATAAGTGAATCACAAAAACCATCAAGAAATACATTTAAGTGTGTAAAAATGTAGTTTCTAGACAAAAAAATCTTAATAATATATATCAATGGTGGCATGAAGATAAATTTAGGATCAAGGATGTCTTATTTCATATCCAAATTGAAATCATTAAAAGAAAAAATAAATAAATGGATTAAAGATCATTTTAATAATGTATTTAAAGAAATATTAGAGAATGAAGAAGAATTGAAGAACTTAAACGAAGTAATCATTAGGGCAGGAATGGATAATGTAAAATATATCAAAGAAAAAGAACTTATAACTAAATAAAAAAATATTCTAGCAAAAGAAAAAATATTCAAGAAACAAAAATCAAGAGAAACATGGTTATTAGAAGGAGACAGAAATACAATTTTTTTTATAATAGCACTATTAAGAAGAGAAATATTAATAGAATAACAAAAATCATGGATAATTTGGGAAGGATAATTGAAAATCCAAATGTGATAGCGAAAAACTTTGTGAATTATTATGCATATCTCCTTAATAATTTCAAATCATCAAATAGCTCAGAATAAGATGTTAGGTTCTATTCCAAAAATAATAACTACAGAAGATAATAAAAAATTAAATAGAAAATTTACCAAAAAAGAAATTAAAGATGCTCTCTTTCAAATGAATCTTGATAAATCTCTGAGCCTTGATGGATTTGAAGCCTTTTTCTTTCAAAAATCTTGGGATATCCTCAAAGATGACCTTTAGAAGGCTATTGAGGTGACTAAGAATCTTGGATCCCTTCTAACTGAAATTAATAATTCATTCCTAGCTTTAATTCCAAAGAAAATAGATCATATGGATCGAGAAGATTTTAGATTCAACACCTTATGTAATACAATCTATAAAATTATTTCAAAAGCACTAGCCAACATACTTAAAAAAAGTACTACCAAACTTTATTTCAAATGAACATACAAGTTTTGTTCCTAATAGGTCAGTTCTCAATGGTTGTTGAGATATGATTGAAAGAGGGAGATTGTTGAAGTAGAAAATGTGTTTCAATCATTGTTTTGTCCCTAATGTTAAACTTTCTATTTTCTGGTAAGATAATTGCTTATAAGATTGAAGTACTATCACTTAGTTGATTGATGAAGATGATTTGATCAATAAGATGTAACAATAGCACTTAGAGGAAAGGTTGAGTTATGATTATGTAATAAAGTACAAGGATTGGTTAAGAAAATTATGACATTATGTATTGATAATCTATTTGAGTTTACAAATGCTAGTTACACTTAGAAACATTAGAAGAACAAGTTACACAAAGACTATCTACCAAGCTTGCCCGAGTTGTTAGCAGGTATAGAGAAAAGTTAGTGCAAGTCGAACAAAAAATCATTTGGAGCTGAGTAAAAGAAAATTCTAGTGTATGTCAAGTAAAATAGTTGATGTCAAGTGCTTTCATAGTTGATGTTGAGCAATGCAGTATGTGTCGAGCATCAATAAACTTTAGTTAGTGCTGAGTGATTACACAGTTGATGCCGAGCAATGCAGTATGTGTTGAGCATCAAAAGATTGATAATTTTGAGCTGCTAGATTATTTTAAGATAAAAGATTCATTGAATCTAATCCAACAAGTTTGTTTTCTTAAAGTTTGTAAACCAAGTGGAAGATAAGGTTGATGAGCTGGTGGCACAAAATTTGAGGTAAACCATTTCTAAGTGAATTCAAATGGATTCTAGGAGAAGTGTCTAGAGGAAAGATGGAATATGAGGTAGATACATTCTATCCTACCTAATCCATCCAAACCCTAAAATGGATAATGGAAAATGGAAAAGTATCTTAATTTCCTATTTATAAGAATGTCTAGTCATGAAGCAAAGTATTAGAGAGGGTCAAAGAAGACAAAGAAGGAATAAAGAAATGAAGACAAAAAGTCAAGGACTTTGCTTCATCAAGTGACCTAAAAGGTGACTACATTAGCATGCTAAGTAAGAAGGCTTAAGGAGATATATGCTTGAAGGGAGAACAAGTTGTCAGAACTACAAAGTATGAAAGCCAAGTAGAATTGAGGATTGAACAGTGATCTGTAATCTACAAGAGAAGTTGTAAGTTATATCAGATCAAAGCTCTACTATTACTCTCTAAAAAATGTATCATTTTAGTGTAAATCCTTTGGATTGAGGTTGACCTAACAGTCATTTGAAAAATCTTTAATTGGGTGGCATTCCAAGTGAATAGCCTAAAGTTCTCTAACAAGGCTCACTTCTAATAGGGTGATTGAAATCCCTTAATCGGGTCACATTTAACAGTGTGTGTTGTAACCTTTAACAGGGTTGGCCTTTTACAGGGCATCACTTCAAAAGAGTGAAAAAGGAGTAGCATGTTACAGGTGGTTTTTCCCAAATTGGGTTTCCACATTAAATCATTGTGTCAAGTGCGTTGATGAATCTTTTATGTTTCATGTTTACATTTCTACAAGTTGATTTAATAGTAACCTACAAGTTTTAGTGATTACATGGATGCATGCATAGAATGAATGCTTTATGGGTTCACTAAGCTAAGAAAAAAGTTTTATTTGTACATCTAGACCTTGATTAATTAATTCATCCCCCTCTCAATTATTCTAAAGAATTCCAACAATTGGTATCAAAGTCATCTGCTAAAGAGGACTAGTTTGAAGGTATTAGAAGTACAAAGATCAAGATGTCAAAAAGAGAAGTACCCAAGCTTAATAGAGACAACTTTCCTACATGGAAATGTTTGATGAAGCTACATATTGGAGGACTAGGAGATCATGTACAATCTACCATCTCAGTGGAACATATTGATACTACTAGAATTCCAACTACTGAAGATATGAAGAAGAAGAAAGAAAATGATCAGGTGATGTTGGAGACTACCTTTGCCCTAAGCTATGCAACATTTGATGATATCAAAGGCTATGACACTACAAATAAAATGTGGGATGCCCTACACACTATCTATGGAGCACATAAAAATGTTTAAAGATCCAAATCTGAGAGTCTCATAGGTAAGTTTGATGATATGAGAATGGAAGAAGGTGAGAATATTGCTCAATATGTTGCTAGAATAAAAGAAGTTGTTAGTGCAATAAGAGGAGCTACTACTCATATAGATGATGATACTATTTTAAGAAAAATCTTAAGAACACTACTGCCTATTTATGCTATTAGAGTTTCTACAATCCAAGAATTCAAATGTATTCTAGGCAATAATTCAACTCTTGAAGGTCTGGTAAGTAAACTCACTATTTTTGAGCTATCTAACTTTGATAGTTACAAACCAGAGAGTCTTGAATATGCTTTCAAGGCTAAGTTGTCATTAAAAGATTCTAATGAGAAGAAGTAGAAGGAGAAAAGATAGATAAAACATATTCCTAGTGATAGTGATATAGATGAAGAAGATGTTGAACAACTGGAAGCACTACTGGCAAGAAGATTCCATAGAGGAAAAGGTAAGTTCAAAGGTAAGTTACCTATCATTTGTTTCAATTGCAATGAGATTGGTCATATTGCTACTAGATATCCAGAGAAGAAAAACTATAGAGGTAGTGATAAATATAAAGGTAGAATAAATGAAGACAACAAAGATTACAAAGACAAAGACAATAAGTGCTACATTGCTAAAGAGGATGATTCTGATGAACATGACGATGAAGTGGTTTATGTTGCAATGAAGGATGAATCTAGTGAAGATGAGGCAACTGCACTTGTGACTTGTCTAAACAAAAATGATAGATGTATCATTGACAGTGGATGCTCACAACACTTGACAGGAGAAAAAAGTAAGTTCATTACCTTAAACTATTATGATGGAAATAGTGTAAGATTTGGTAATGATGCACCATGTTTGATAAAAGGAAAGGATTCTATCAAACTCACAAATAAGATCTCATGTGACAATGCTTACTATGTTGAAGAACTAAACTATAATATGTTGAGTGTGTCACAACTAAACAATTTGGGATCCAAAGTTGAATTTGAAAACAAGACTGCTAAGATATATGACACAAATGGGAAACTAATTGAAAAAGGTGATCAAACTAGAAGCAATCTATTTTATCTTGATATAGAGGATGATACTTGTTGTGAAATTTGATGATGTATGGCTATGGTACAAAATGTTATGTCATTTGAACTTTGATAACTTGGTTAATATCAGCAACATAAGAAATTTAGAGGTTTCCCTAAGGTGAAAAAGCGTGATAATATGATATGCCAAAAATATCAGCTAGGCAAAGTGACAAAGTCAAGTTTTAAGAGAAAAACTTATACCTCTAAAGAAATACTAGAGATTTTTCATACTAACTTGTGTGGAACAATTGAAGTGCAAAGCTATAAGGGAGACAAGTACATAATTTTATTTGTAGATGATTATTCTAGAATTATGACAGTCATATTTCTAAAATAGAAATCTAATGCTTTTCAAATGTTTAAGTGGTTCTTAGCAAGAGTTGAGAAAGAAATAGGTAAAAGTCTAAAATGTTTAAGATCAGACAGAGGAGGAGAATTCACATCAAATGAGTTTGAAATGTTCTATAATGATAAAGGAATTAAAAGACAGACATCTACACCTAGAACCCCTCCACAAAATGGAATTGTTGAAAGAAGAAACAAGTCAATAATAGACTATGCCAAAACACTCATGATGGAAAAGAATTTTTTTTTGAAATATTGGAGAGAAGCTATAAGTGCAATTGACTATACCCTGAACCATGTGCAAATCAAGAAAGGTACTCATTCAACACCTTTTGAACTATGGTATGGATACTCACCCAATGTAAAATACTTTAAGCTATTTGGAAGCAAATGTCACATTCTTAAAAATGTTAGGAACGGTAAGCTTGATGCAAAAAGTGAAGAAGGTATATTCTTTGGCTACTCCACAAGAAGTAAAGCATACAAGTGTTTGAATACTAACACTAACAAAATTGTGGAAAGTGTAAATGTGAATTTTGATGAATATATAGAAGTACATGATGCTAAACCTATAAAAAGGCTAGAAGAATACAAATCACTTGTATAGTTTTATGAAGGAATGCCTATAGAAGAAGATGTTGTAAATCAAGTTGGAAAGCAAAAAAAAAAGTTAGTAACTTCTAAGTCACATCCTATGAATGTCGAGTTGAATTCAGGAACCGAGCTACTTTTAGATGTCGAGTTACAAAATGAAGGAGTTGCACATTTTGATTCTAAAATTAGTGTACATAAAAGAGATGTTGAAATACCTGATAGAGATATACATAGTGACTCTGAAGCTAAAATACAAAATGAAGAAACAAGAGCAGAGCCATGTTTGTCCAAATATGTCAAAAGACATCATCCTACTGATCAAATTATTGGAAATAAAGATGCTAGGCCAATGATAAGAAATAGATTGAGAAGTGAATCATGTATGTTGAGCATGAAGGAACCCAAGATAGTAAAAGATGCATTAGAAGATGTTGATTGGTGCAAAGCCATGGAAGAAGAGATTGAACAAATAGAAAAGAACAAAACATGGAGTCAGTTCCTAGACCAGAAGACAAAAATGTGATTGACACCAAGTGGCTATTTAGAAACAAGCTAGATGAGAATAGTGAAATCATAAGGAACAAAGCAAGAATAGTTTGCAAAGGATATGCACAAGAAGAAGGAACTAACTATGGAGAGACATTTTCCCTTGTTGTAAGATTGGAAGGAGTAAGAACTCTACTTACTTATGCTACATACAAAGGATTCAAAGTCTATCAGATGGATATTAAATATGCATTTCTGAATGGCATATTACAAGAAGAAGTTTACATAGAACAGCTAGAAGGATTTGTTGATGATAACAATAAGAATATGGTATGTAGACTACACAAAGCTCTATATGGTTTGAAACAAGCACCAAGAGCATGGTATGAGAGACTTCATAAGTATCTTGTGAAGATTGGATTTGAAAGAGCTGATGATAATAGTAATCTAAAAACTTTGTTGATGATATAATATTTGGACGTCAAGATGCTTTATGTAAGGATTTTGCAACTCAGAGGAAGCATGAATTTGAAATGTCAATGTTTGGAGAAATCAGATTTTTTAAGGGATTGCAAGTATATTAGTTGAAGTATGGTATATTTATCACTCAATCAAAGTACATCAAGGAAATATTAAAAACTTTTGGACTAGAGGATTCAAAATCGATAAGTACACCTATGGTGACAAGACACAAACTGTCAAAGAATGATGATTATGCTTAAGTGAATTAAACACTATACAAGTCTATGATTGGAAAGTTGCAATATGTTGTACATAGAAGAACTAATATTGTATTATCTATAGGGATAGTTTCAAGATTCTCTACAAATCCCAAAGAGAATCATTTAATAGTTGTGAAAAGAATAATGAGATACTTGTTCAAGGAATAGAAGACTTTGTCCTATACTACAAGAAGAATGAAAATTTTGACTTGAGAGCTTACATTGATGCTGACTGGGCTAGCAACATAGATAACAAAAAGAGCACTAGTGGAGGATCACTTTTCTTAGGCAAGAGACTAGTTACATGGACTAGTAAGAAACAAA
Source organism: Cupressus sempervirens (assembly GCA_028749045.1). Lineage (NCBI taxonomy): Eukaryota > Viridiplantae > Streptophyta > Pinopsida > Cupressales > Cupressaceae > Cupressus > Cupressus sempervirens. Next base: position 290,891,318 of record CM053785.1, on the reverse strand, counting down.
GTTGTACCTTACAATCTACTATTGAAGCTGAATATGTTGTTGCTACTATAAACTGCATGAACATTATATGGATCAAGCAACTACTAAAAGGAATGAAAGAAGAGATCACAGAACTATTGATACTCTATTGTGATAATACAAGTGCTATTAATATATCAAAGAATCCAGTGATGCATACTAAGACAAAGCACATTGCAATCAAGTATCATTACTTGAGAGAGCTAGTTCAAGACAAAGAGGTGAAGATGGAATATGTTAACATAAAGGAGAAAATTGTTGATATCTTCACAAATCCATTACCTTAGGATGCTCATGAATATTTAAGAGATAAGTTAGGGGTGATACCCCTATCAAAGGCTATCTAAGTAACAATATGACTACCCTACATCAAACAAGGTGAGTGACAAATATTATAATGCAGAGGATCTTACTTTAGGAGCTTCTTGAAGTAATCAAAATGCTGAAACTCCAAAATAGTCACAAGCAAGGTGATAGAGGGAGAAACTAGAGAAACTGCAAAAGTTTATATCTACATGATTAGATGAAAAGATGATATGTCTTTGGCATTGTTGTCAAAGAGGGAGAAAGAGCATTAAATTAATTATCATTAGAGGGAATTACAAGAGATATTCTACTGATCAAAAGGGAGAAAGTATATCAGAGGAGGATATTAATAGATATCAAGAGATTGTTATCCTAGAGAGAGTTAATTATTGATGTTGTTGATCAAAGGAAAACACAATTATGATGAGGCAAATATAGAATAATGAAGAGGGAGAACTCTTAATCTACCATTAATCTACCTAGTAAGAGGGAGTTACAAGAAGAAACTCAAAGGGAGTCAAAAGAAAGAATTTTGCACCTAATCAAAAGATGGAAGTTACTGATAGAGGGCAAATTTTTGATATAAGTTTTTTTTTTGGTATTGTCTTACTGTTTTAACTTAGTCAGTTTGGTTGAACAAAGTGTTTTACCATTTAGGTGACTTGGTTGATCAGTTTGGTTTGCCATAAATGCCAAAAAGGGAGATTGTTGAGATTTGATTGAAAAGATCATTGCTAAAAGAGATTATTGAAAGAGGAAGATTGTTGAAGTAGAAAATGTGTTTCAATCATTATTTTGTCACTGATGTCAAACCTGTTATTTACTAGTAAGACAATTGCTTATAAAATTCAAGTACTATCACTTAGTCGATTGATGAAGAGGATTTGATTAATAAGATGTAACAATAGCACCTAGAGGAAAGGTTGAGTTATGATTATGTAATGAAGTACAAGAATCAGTTAAGACAATGATGACATTATGTATTTATAGTCTACTTGAGGTTACAAAGGCTAGTTACACTTAGAAACTTTAGAAGAATAAGTTACACAAAGACTGTCTGCCAAGCTTGACCGAGTTGTTAGTAGGTGTCGAGCAAAGTTAGTACAAGCCAAATAGAAAATTAGCTGGTACCGAGTAAAAGAAAATTCTAGTGTGTGTTGAGTAAAATAGTTGATGCTGAGTGATTTTATAGTTGATGTCAAGCAATGTAGTATGTACCAAGCATTAGTAAACTTTACTTAATGTCAAATGATTATATAGTTAATGTTGAGCAATGTAGTATGTGTCAAGCATCAGAAGATTGATAATGCCAAGTTGTTGCATTATTTAAAAGATCAAAGATTCGTCGAATCTGAGCTGACAAGTTTGTTTTCTTGAAGTTTGTAAAATAGGTGGAAGATAAGGTTGATGAGCTGGTGGCACAAAATTTGAGGTAAACTATTTCTAGGAGAATTCAAATAGATTTTAGAAGTGTCTAGAAGAAGGAAGGTGTTGGTGTTTAACAAGCCATTCGGATCCGTCATAATGCCTTGAAAACTCATTTATATAAGCATGAGTTGCAACAAGCAAAGGGCCAAATGTGACTGACAGGTGTCCTTTTACAATGAGGGAAACAACAAAACTTCTCAAAATACTTTGAACCCTTAACATAAATGGAAAAAGGTAGAAACAGTTGCACATGATAGCTAAAGCATCAAATCTTCAATTTTGTCTTCTTCTTCAACTGCCCACTGTTGGTAAAGCTTTTATTTCTATGATTGCCTCCCATACAATAACTTATCTTTTTGTTGGCCACTCACATGCTTTGATTGTTGTTAATTCACCAAAAAACTTTTTCCACCTGGCATCTCTAACTACTTTCCCTTCTATTATGAATTTATTCATTTCATTTTCAATTTTCAACAAATTATCAATGAGTTCATTAAAAAAAAACTCATCAGTATCACCTTCAAAAATGGATATCACCTGTGGCAAATTTGCAATATGGTCAAAAGAACTAGACCACTCATTCCAATCTTTCATTTGGCCATTAGAATCAAGGATTGAAAGGATTAAGGAATAAAAACCATTAATCAACACTTGTATCTTATTCTAAATAATTTTCAATTTTCTTGTAAAGAATTGTAATAAATCTTTCACTTTATCCATACACTCTTTAACAGAAATGACCTTATCAAGAAGGTTTGGCTTCTTAGCTAGCAATGGTATCAATCTATCAAAAAATTGCATGTAAAGTCCCCATTACTAGAAAATAGGGTCATGCCAACCTATTGCTTCTTTGCATATTTGTTTAGCAACTTGCAGATTGGTGAATGCATTATATGCATCTTGAGAAATTCTCTTCAAGATGCTTATCCTGTGATTTAGCATATTCAACATTACACCCCTTTTTGGTGCACTATCAAATTGAGAAACCTCACCTTCTACATTCACCACTGGTACTGGTGCTAGCATTATTACCCCTATGGGTTATCCTCTATTTGGGCTTCTACTTCAATAGTGTGCCTCACCTCCTCCACATTCCCTTATCCATGTTTTGCCTCTACTACAGTCTTGAGTTGGTCTTTTAGGGATGCAACTTCCTCTTGTAGGCTCTAGACCTTTCCCTCCAACTCCTTTATTCTTTTTTTCTGCACATAACCTATCTTGAGCTCTTCTTCATACAACTTTCTGACATACAAACATTCATTATAGGTAGTAGCAAGCCTATCTTAAATTTGATCCACCTTTGCTGCATTCATGAGTGCAAAGTGTTTAACTAGGCTGGAAATCTCTTTGCCAGTGGTGGTGTCTAGTGTCCAAACAATCATATTTCCATGAGCAGTTCCTCTATATTCATCATTTTAGGTTTCTTGGTATCAGGGGCAACACTCCATATAGCTAGAGTCTTTGTATCTATACTAAATCCTAACCCTCTCTTCAATCCTTCACTATTGTTGGCTGTATAATTGATTGCCTTGTCTTGCTTTCTAATTTGGTCAAGTATAAAGGCCATTTCTATGTCCCATCCTAGCACTAATATCATGCCACTTCTATGCACCAAATCCCTAGCTTCTACAAGGGTCATGGTCTCATTGTCTGGATCATATGCCAGCAGTTTATCCACTAGTTCTTTGTTCTTCTTAGGATCTTCTGCTAGCATAAGGCTCAATGTGAGCTCATTTTGTTTAATTTTATATTAAAAAAATTTTAAATTCAGATGATTTAATAAAATCATCATCCTCCATGAATTTCTTAAATTGGATGAGTTTATCATCCAATCTGGAAGCTTTAATTTGTAGATTAGTTGAGGCTCTTCCTACCTCTGTTGCCCTTTCCTGCAAGTAATTTTGCCTTATATCAGCAAAATACTGATCATTTCTTGGTATAACTTGTAGGGCTCTGCTCACCACCCTCTTTGGGATGTGTATGGTTTTTTGTCTCTTATTTCCTTTTGCCACCCATGTAGAAGATAATGGTTGTTCTTCCTTCTCAATATCAATTTCCAATTGGACATCAGGCTTAGGAGATTCTCTGTTCACTATTGCCTCTTCTCCTTCTAGCTCACTTGGCATTTGGGCCATGATATGATCAAAGTTCTCAACCATTTTCCTCAAATTGCCAAGATATGGAATATCTATATAAAAACCCTTGAAATCTGGGTTGGTTCTCCTCAAGGCATCCTCCACCTTTTTTATTTTAGCATACTTCCCCAACAACTCATCAGCTTCCCTTGTTGCTACTATATTAGAAATTAAGTCTTCCATAGAGATGGGTTTGTTGGGAGGCAGAATGTAACCCCTAATGGCCTTTACCTCATTTGTTATATAATTTTTTGGGTCATACATTATGTAAGGTCCAGTAGAAAACTTATACTGACCTAGATACTCACTTAGTTTTTCATAGGCATTCTTCCCAATTATAAAATCTACAGACAAATGTAGGTTTGTGCAATGAAGGAGGAATCATCTCTTTGTTCATCAATAAGAATTTCCAATAGAATTCAATGATAGCTAACCTAGGGGGTAGATATTTAGGTAATATATGAGGAGGCTGTGGACACGCATAAACTCTCATCAATGTGCACTCCTTAAACAAAAATATATCCCCCCAATTATGATCCTTTTTCACTTTTTCATCCAAAAAGGAAGCTCTGAGTAATGTTTTCAAAACATTAGGGGCCCTAAAGAAAGTATGGTCTACCATCCTCATGATCACAGAACTAAACAAATTGAAAAATACAATTGCATTTGAATATTGAAATTTTTTATCCCAAATGCAAATCCATAGTTGCACTAGTAACTCACCAAATTCATCAGAAGTTTGATCAATGAAGTCCTAACTGATGTAACCAATGTTCTTATACAAGATCAAGTGCATCAGAAATGAGTAAGGATGAAATTTGAAGTCCTTCATCTCTCCTTTCTTGGCATTGACAATTTGATGGTGCATGCTATCCATGATGAATCCCACATAATCATATTCCCTATTGTGAAAAGGGTCGTGTATGTCACATGCCATTAGAAACAACAAACCATATACACAATCCTCTATGCCATCACTTCCCAAAACCTTGTGTAATCCATACATTGTATTCTTGAAGTAGTGTTTGAATCTACTTAGTGGCAGATGGTCCTCTACTTCCTTTGGTATTTTCCCTACCTTTTTGACATTTTAGGGGATGTGGGGTAGCATCACATTGTACAGATAATGAGTCTTACTCCTCCCAATTTCCCCTACATATCATCAATATCTGTGGGCACATCCATTTGCCCCTCGAAACCAAAAGCTTCTACAAAAGAAGTCCTATCAAGTGTGCATAAAATACTCCCATTATGTTTGTGGAATGACCTTGTGACTGGATTGTAAGAACTTATCAAAACCTTCAACAAATCGACATCAATGAATATTTCAAGGAATATCAATTTTTCCCTATTCTTATTCCATGGGTTGCATATTGGTATGTTCTCAGTTTTGTTCTGGTAAAAATACATGAATAGATTAATACCATCAACCTTAGGGCATTTTGCATCCCTACACAGGAAGTAAGGGTCTTTGAAAACATGGTCATTCACTGAAATTGCATTGCATGACCCTGGAAGTATCTTCAACCAGTCCTCTGCATGCTTGTTTGGCTTTCAGACTTTGGTTTTCTTTTCTATTTTTGCTACACCCTTCTTCTTCTTCCCTTCTAGTGTGACCTCTACAACATCATCACCTTCCTCTTCAACCTCTACCTCCTTAGCAGGAATCTCTTCAACATCCATGTCAGCCATTTTTTCTATAAATCTATCTCAAACTCCTACAAAAATGATACAAAGAACACAAAGCTATGGATGCCTGGAGAATTTTTAGAACAAAAAAAACACAAGCTCTTAGAAATGGAAAATACTCTAAACATTCAATCAAATCTTTATAGTTTAATCATGCAATCTACTAGCTTTAATAAAATTTTCATGCATGAGTTTTAATACCACCTTTGTAGGATGTCAACAAAGAATATCAACTTTGTAATTCAATCCTAAAGTACCTTTCTATTTTTATTTTACTTGGCTATGCTGAATTTGTCCTTTTTTCTTAACTGGCATGACACCTCAATCGGCCTCCTTTTTCAAATTTGGTCTTCTGCTCATATGCTAAGTCCAAACCCTTCAATCTTTATGACTCTATAGATACAACTAGTAAACCCTTACGTCTATTTGGTGATGCTTCAAAAAATTCCAAGTGTAGAAGCGTTATGGTCCTTTAAGCATGGCTTTGCAATTCCTTTTACACACTTATGCGGCCCCTTTTTCCATAGGATCTCAAATTCTATCAACAAACCCTTACGTGCTTACACTTCAATACATCTCATACCAACATAAAGAATTCATCTCATTCTTTATTTTACCCTTTACGCTCATACACTTAAACAAATCTCGTATCTATAAAGGAAGACATGAAGCACCTCTTCGTTCACACAATATCCTTGCTAATGTAGAAGCGTAAGGAATTTTTTTCTCTTCAAAAAATCAATGACCATGATTAGATCTTAGAAAAAAACATCACCATTGATTTAAGCTCATGCAAAATGAAAGGCTTAAGTTGTCTTCCACGTGGACTAGGCCCATCTGACATATGTGACGTGTCGCAACCCAATTCGTTCTTCTCAAGGCCCAAGTGGTAATTTATCAGGTCCCACACTACACATCCTTCCTTATGACATTGCTTTATGATTATCCACAAACCAAAATAGTGAAGGTTGGTAGAAGAAATTAAATCTTGCTTCACTCTTACGAGCTTCCCTTACACGTAGAACCATAAAACCCATTTTATATCTCTGTGATATACCTTTTACGCTGTGATGAGTCTTTATGTTCTTATGCCATTCAGCAAAATGTGGGAGTGTAAATCAAACCATTACACCTTTCTACCCATCTACTCAACATATTACACGTACCCCCATAAATCAACAAATATGGTTACTTTAGACCTTATTACACTCGTATGCTTAAAAGGAAAACGTATGACCAGAGGTTCCTTAATGAATTTCTTTTGCTCATCCTCTCAACTTGTCACTGTGGAACTATAAGTCAACACTCACCATATATGAAAACCTTTTATGCCTCTTCACCCAAAGATGAATGGTATACCTAGAAAGCTTCAAATTCCATCACTTCATTGTTACAAGTTACACAACCGTATGCTCATAAACCAAAATGCCTTTATGCCTTTACGCCATTTAGTGAAGCGTGACCAAAAAAAAAAAAAAAAGAGAGCTCAATGCTCCTACAGGAAACCCTAACACTATAACATCGTAAAGGAGCAAAACTTAGGAATTTTGCAAACCCTTTCAAAAAATGAAGATAAACCTAGGGTTTTAACATACTTAGGGCATTTTAATGATTATGTTGATGAAAAACCTTGAGAATTTAATAAAATTCAAACAACATAGAGATCAGGGCATGACTAGGGTAACACAAAATTTTGAAAAATTATAAAAAGAGAAACCCTAATCTATAGGACACGAGGATTACATGATTTTTCACACATATTTTTTGGAACTTCTCTACACTATGAAAAATCAGACCATCAGATGGAAAATGAGGTAGATACATTGTATCCTACCTACTCTGTCCAAACCCTAAAATTGACGATGGAAAATGGAAAAGTATCTTAATTTCCTATTTATAGGAATGTCTGGTCATGAAGAAAAGTAATAGAGAGGGTCAGAGAAGACAAGGAAAGAATAGAGAAAAAGAAGAAGACAAAAAGTTAAGGACTCTGCTTCATCAAGTGACCTAAATGGTAGTTGCATTAGCATGCTAAGCAAGAATGCTTAAGGAGATATATGCTTGAATAGTGAACAAATTGTCAGAACTACAAAGTATGAAAGCCAAGCAGAATTAAGGACTAAACAGTGATCTATAATCTTCAAGAGAAGTTGTAAGTTATATCAGATCAAAGCTCTATTGTTACTCTCTAACAATTATATCAGTTTAGGGTAAATCCTTTGGATTAAGGTTGACCTAACAGCCATTTGAAAATCCTTTAACCGGGTGGCATTCCAAGTGAATGGTCTAAAGTCCTCTACCAAGGCCCACTTCTAACAGGGTGATTGAAATCCCTTAACTAGGTCACATTTAATAATGTGTATTGTAACCTTTAACATGAGTGAAAAAGGAGTAGCATGTTACTAGTGGTTTTTCCCAAAATTGGGTTTCCACGTTAAATCATTGTGTCAAGTGTGGTGATGAATCTTTTATGTTTCATGTTTAAATTTATGCAAGATGATTTCATAATAACCTACAAGTTTTAGTGATTGCATGGATACATGCACAGATATGAATGTTTTATGGGTTCACTAAACTAAGAGAAAAGTTTTATTTGTGCATCTGGACCTTGAATAATTGATTCACCCCCTCTCAATTATTCTAAATAATTCTAACGATGTTATCATCATAGTCCAAGAATTAATTCATCCCGTACAAATTAATAAAGAATCGTGTATACTAATGAAGCTAGATATCAAAAAAGCCTATTATAAAGTAGATTGGAGATTCTTATGTAAAGTACCTGAAGCTTTTGAGTTCTCTCGGTACTGGTTCAACTTAATTTATAACTACATTTCAACGCCAAAAATTTCCCTTCTCATAAATGACACCCTTGGAGGCTTTTTTAGCATATCTAGAGGTATCAGACAAGGGGGTCCTATATCACCTTTTCTCTTTATTATTGGGGAAGAAGCTTTTGGAAGAAATATAATAAAGAGTCAAACTTAAATAAAAATTAGAGGAATCACAGTAAATAAGGAGGTCCCTAAAATAATACATCAATAATTACAAATGGTACAATTCTACCAAAATAAATCACTTTGGAATAAGCTCAAAACTTTAAGAAAATAATAAATATTTATATGGAAGCATGAGGTCAAAAATTAAATGCTAACAAATCAGATATTTTCTTTATTAATACCAAAGAGGAAGTGGAGAGAGAAATTTTTAGTATAATAGAATGTTGGAATTTTTTGGAATAACTGAGAGGGGGGTGAATCAGTTATGTAAGGTCGAGATGTACAATTTTAACTTTTCATAGCTTAGTGAACCCATATCCATAAAACATTTTCATCATGCATACATCCATTAGATTATGCAATCACTCAAACTTGTAGGTGACTATCACATCAATTTGTAGAAATGTAAACATGAAACATAATAGATTATTTGACACAATGATTTAACATAGAAAACCAATTTGGAAAAAACCACCATAACATGCTACCCATTCTCACTCTTTTGAAGTGATGCCTTGTGAAAGGTCAACCATGTTAAAGGTCACAATGCACACTGTTAAATGTGACTTGGTTAAAGGATCTCAATCACCCTATTAGGAGTGAGCCTTGTTAGAGGACTTTAGATCATTCACTTGGAATGTCACCTAGTTAAAGGATTTACAAATGAATGTTAGGTCAACCTTAATCTAAAGTATTTACCCTAGATTGATACAATGATTAGAGAGTAATAATGAGGCTTGATCTGATAATAACTTACAATACACTTGTAGATTACAAATCTCTCTTTCAGTCCTTCATTCTTCTTGGCTTTCACACTCTTTAGCTCTAATAGCTTGTTCACCCTTCAAGCATCCATACCCTTAAGCCTTCTTGCTTTGCTTGCCAATGCAGTCTCTTCTCTTAGGTCACTAAATGAAGCAATATCCTAGAATCCTTGTCTTCTTTAGGTTCTCGCACATGAAAACCCTTACTTTTGACTAGTCATCTCTACAAATAGAGAATTAAGATATTTTGTTGTTCATCATGCATTGTCCATTTCAAGGTTAGGTTAGATTAGGTAGGATTCAATGAATCTATCCCTCATTTCATTTCCTTCTAGAAATTTCTCCTTCAATTCTCTTTGAATCCACCTCAAAATGGTTCATCTTGAATTCTATGCCATCAACTCATCAATCTTATCTTTCACATGGTTCACACAATTTAAGAAATCAAACTTGTTAGCTCAAATTTATCAAATTTTTTATCTTTCTCATAATGATGACACTCAACATTAATTGGCTTTTGATGCTCAACACATACTACATTGCTCAACATCCATTGTCAAAACACTCGGCACAAACTAAGGTTTACTGGTGCTCAATATCAACTAAACTTTACTCAACTCTAACTAGTTTTTTTCTTGGCTTGCACTAATTTTGCTTGACACCTACTATCCACTTGGTCAATCTTGGTAGACAAACTCTATTTAATTTTCTCTTCTAAACTTAATCAGTGTATCCAACCTTTGCAACCTTAAGTAGATTATCAATGCACTATAATATCACCATCTTAACTTATTCTTGTACTCTTTTTTATATCATGACTCAACCTTTCCTCTAGGTGCTATTGTTATTTCATTTGATCAAATCCTCTTCATTAATCAAATAAATGATAGTACTTAAATCATGTAAGAATTGTCTTACCAGAAAGTAGCAGATTTGATATTTGTGAAAGAACAATGATTGAAACACATTTATCATACTTGTACCAATATGTTTTCAAGGAAGAATTCAGAAAATGAACCTTTCCATGTAAAAACTTTGGCATTCAAATTGAAAAAGGCATTAGAGAAAGTACTGCTTGGGATACAATTTTAGAAAAATTGGATTATAAAAATGGGAAGTTGGAAAGAGAAATGGTTGACTAAAGCTGGTAGAATGACTTCCCCGCACATCATATATCATATCTTCCCTTACCCAAAGGTGTAAAAGGAAAATTAGACTCTAAACTTAAAAACTTCTTTTGGCAAGGAACTGGAGATAAGAAAAAATAAGCTTTGATAAAATGGAAAAAAATATGTAGATCTAAAGAATTTGGAGGCTTGGGCATAAAAATTTTGAGTTTGCAAAATTAGGCTCTAGGAGAAAAACTTATTTGGAGAATGTTTAAGGAACATAATAGTAAATTGGGCCAAAATTTTATATCATAAATATTTAAACAATAATAACACTTTGTCTTTGTTCAGAACTAAAAATTCTCATAAAGGTTCAAGAATTTGGAACTTTACTTTGAAATGTCATCCATTAATAGCTAATAACTTAACTTGGGAATTTGGTTTAGGGTAGGATGCTTTATTCTGGAAATATATATGGGATGGACTCCCATCTCTAGATAGTGTTAATCTACCTATAAACATTAAAAACACTCTTTCAACTACATGGGGTAAGAATGTAAGTGATTATAAAATTAAAATTAATGATAATTAGTATGGAGGATGACAATGTAAATCTGTAGATAAAAATTCACTTCCATCACTATAAAAGTATGTTTTTAATCTATTCTTAAAAAGTAGTTAGGCAAATCATAAAGATAGGAAAGATAAATTAATTTGGGGAGCCTCAAAGGATGAAAAATATAAAGTCAAACTAGGGTATAAAAAGATAATAAATTCTCAACAATGGGATAAGATTGATACCCCTCTAAATGTTGGAATTTGGCATGTCTTCCAAAAGAAGGTATCTTCTTTTGGATGGCTCTACAAAAGAAAATATAGCAGATAGGTTTACCAAGATGAGTTTTGAAGGACCATCTAGATGCCCACTTTGCAAAAAAGAATTCAAAGCATCTGATCAGTTGATATATGATTGTCCCTTTGGTATTGGTTATGTAAGAAATTAATTTGGCAAACTGTATTCTTTGATAACCTATTGTTTTTAATAAAAAGTTGGTCAAAATGTGGTTATTCTAAGATTTATAGTAATATATAGAAGATATTTTCTTCCATAATCCTATTAGAATTATGGAAAGAAATCAGTAAAAGAGTTTTTTGTAATGAAAAGATGGATCTAACTTCCCTTTTTAATAAATTGGAGGTTTTTCTTGTTGAGGTATCTAACAATAATCTCATAAACTCATATAAGGAGGAGGGTTCCTTTTCAGTTTGGGATGCAAATATGTGTAAAAATTGGTTTAAACTTAGTAACCCACCAATGATATACAAAAAATGCAACAAGATTGCTAGGAGATAATGTAAATAGGAACCTCCTCCTGTAGGATGGTCAAATATAGATTTTTATGGGACCTTTAGAGGTGATCTAGGTCCAACGGGTTTAGGATGTATTATTTGTTCAGATAACGGATCATGCCTAACTAAACGAGCCAAACCTTTAGGAGTAATGTCTAATAACTTAGTGAAATTAGAGGCCCTAAAAGAAGGCTTAAATTTAAGTAAAGAGATAGGTATTAACAAAATAGTTATCAAAGGAGACTCACAAATTATTCTAAATATGTAATTCCTTCTTGTAGGCTTCCAGGAGTAAGCCTAAGTCTACGGGGAGTGGATGTAATGCCTACGCCTAGTTGACTTTTCTTGTCATATTGTCAGATTCTTTTGGGCCAATTTTTTGATTGAGTTTTATGATTATCGGTACTTGGTTACCAGATTTGACTATGTCACTTCATACTCATTTGATATATGTGTTGAGTTAGTTATTTCATGTGTTCAGGATTATTTTGATGATGTTACATGTATGTTCATTTAGTTATTTCAATTATCTCATGATGATTAGTAGATGGATTATTTATATGTAGTTTTATGGATACTTACCCCATACTTGCATGTGTATGGTGTATGTGTATGTTTTACTTTATGATTGACATTTTTGATGTGGTTGAGGGAGGGAGTTGTAGTCACCTGCTAGTCGAGATCTACACAATGTACCACTCCCCACTATTGCCTATTTAGTTTAGAATATATGAGTATGTACATCCGTGGATTTTATGTAGATTTTAGGTATTGGGTATTGGCTTCCTTGAATTTCCAGGATGAGCATACCCTATCATAGTATCTCAATGGTATAAATGGGGAGATAATTCTTGAGCCCAAATCCTAACCCTAAGCCAATTGTCCTAGAATGTAGGACAAGTATCTGAGTTGTTTACCTTTCTAAATTCGTCAAGTGACATGAATTTGTGATTTTGACCCTTGAGTTTGATTATGTTCTTTGTCTTTAGTTGAGTTGTCATATTTGGTTTTATGGGTCTATGATGATTTTCTATTATAAAAAATTAAATTAAAAGATAATTTAATGATTTAATTTAATAAAAATTTTGATATTTAGCTATACTTAATTAATTAAGAAACTAAATAAATAAAAGAATTAAATTTAAAAGAGTTTTTAATAAAGTTCTAATTTTGATGTTTTTATATTATTTAATTTAATGATAATTATTTAGGGGTTTTATTTTAATAATAAAATCTAAATAATTTTATTAATTAAAATAATAAATATATTATTAAAAAATGTCTTGCAAATTAATTCAAGAGAGAAAGGAATTTATTTAATAAAGATATTTTAGTTTAAGGGCAAAAATTTTGTGCATGAAAATTAAGATATAATTAAAATATAATAAAGGATAAAGATCAATGAGTCTTCTCACATGATTGCACAATCGAAGCCCTAAATTTATGGGAGAACTCTTTATCAGAGATCTAGAGCTCATTTTGCAATAACAGAGGTTTGGAGGAGCCGATTTCCAAGAAGAGGGTTTTTGAAAGGAAGGAAATATTTGTGTGTTTTATGCATTTGTTGTTTTAGCATTAGATCCAAGTAGGATCTTGTGGGTTTGTGTAGTAGTTGCTCGTTCTTGATTTCTTTGTCTTCTCTGTGTTTGTGAACCTATTTTCATAATTGAATCAAATTTGAAACCTTTGTATGTGATTTTATTGTTCTTCATTTAAGAAAACTCTATATATGCATTGAATTTGAAACCCTTGTTCGTGATATTATTGTTCTTCATTTCTTGAAAACATATATGAATGAATTTAGTTTTGAAACCCTTGTTTGATGAATTGCAGATTCGTAAATGGATTTGTTGAAATTGGGATGTGGGTTTTGAAATGAAAACCAAGTTTATTTTATTGATTTTGATTGTTTGGCCCAAGTTTGTATACTAGGTTTTTATATATATATATATATATATATATATATATATATATATCAAATGCTACTTAAAAAGTACACGTTGCGCTTTGTATTTAGAAGAGGGGTTTTTGTTCCTAAAATAAAATAATAATAAAATATTTTTTAATTTCTTTTGGGAGGCGGAAGCCACCACCCCCTACTCCCCACCTTCCCCCAGCCTGGTGCGTGGCCTGCTGTCACAATGGCTCACACTGCCTTAGTAGTGTTGAGCATTGCTCAGTAGCGGCTCATGCTACCACAACAGTGTTGAGTTTTGATGTTGCAACAATCACGCAGGGCATGAAAATTCCCTTGGGCTATAAAAAAAACTTTTTAAAAGTTTTAAATTATTATTTTAAAATGTTTACTTTTTAATTTTATAAATTAATTAATATAATTTATTTATCATTGTTAATTATTAGTAATGTTTGTTAGGTTATTAAATTATATTTATTATCATTAATAAATAATATTGATATTATTTTATTAATGTTTAAATTTTTATTATTTTAATAATTTAATAATATATTATTTAATATTAATAATATTTGTGTAAATTTTGATAATTAATATTAGATTTTAATTGATGTATGATTGAAGATTTGCACAAATGGATTTAATTTTAACATTTATCAATATGTTATATTGATAATTATAGTTCAATTGGAAAATTGATGACTTCTAATAAAATTTGGATTTTGCTTAGTTGAGTCAATTATAAATGGAAATGATTTAAATTACTAGGGACATTTTTTTATTTGAGAAACTTAGTAATTAACATACTTTGAAAAGACGAAAACTTTAATGTGTGTTTTTATTGAATCTTGTGTTTTGATAACGAATTGAACTATGGAACAATGTTTAAACAACTTTATAAGAATTGTTGAATCGTTTGAAATTCTAGTGAACTTGAAAACCATAGTGAATCTGGAAACTAAAAATATAGAAACTGAAACCTTATTTTGAAATTGAAAACTCTATAAACAAGTAATGCTTGGAAAATAAAACTAAAACCCTAGTTGTTTCAAATCTTGTATTTGAAAATGGATTGAACTATGAAAACTATGTTTAAACACCTTGTTATGTTTTGTTGAGTGTTGAGACTCATGTGGACTTGAGAACTTTAGCGAATCTATAATACCTGAAAATGAAATGAAAGCTTGAAACCATAGTGAAAAATAAACCTTTGTGTTTTCAAAACATAATGAATTATGAAAGTTACTTTTGTATGTACTATTTATGACGTGTGGTTCACTATTATGGGTTTTGGGGTTGACTTAGCTTTAACCAGTCAGGATATTTACTAGAGGCTTGGGAGTTTTGTTCTGTGATGATGTTATGACTTATTTTGGTTACGATCTTTTATACGCTACCATGGTATTGTGTTATGTGTGCTCTATGTTGTGTTGATCAAATTCTTGTTGTTGCTTTTAGTTTCTTGTATAGAACTCAGATGAATGGTGTGAATTTCCTAATATATCCTTTGTATCTTCTATCAGTTATCCTTGATTGCTTCCCAGTTGCTTGTATATGACTGAGGTGATTAAATGATTTGTTTTTTGTGATGTCATGTTATGACATGGATTTGGTTTATGTGTACTTGCTTTTGGATCATTCTTGTCAAGATGATCGTATTGATGGAATATGTGATTATGATCAGTAATACTTTCCAATTGCTTTTTTAAGAACTAATGTGTCATTTATGGTCATTTGAGATATTTTTCTTTTCCTAAGCTTAGGGTAGGTTATCTTTATGTCATGTTGGGAAGTGGCTTGCAATGGAGGTCGAGGCCCTAAAGAGGCTGTCGAGTAACCCATTGTAGGTTATTTTAATAAGTGATATCATTTCATTAAATGGGTTTAAAATGAATTAATAAGATAGTGGTACCACAGAAAGTCACTAGGGGGTTCAGAGTATTAAAAGACTACCAAGGTACCCTTAGAGTTGACTTGTTAGTATGCCTTGTCTGAACAAAAGGATATTGATGCCACATAGAGACACTAGGGAGTCCAGACTCCATAGTGCCTACTAGGGTAACCTTAGAGTTGGCTCATGCAATGACACTTACCTACTTGCATAGTAGATTTCCTATGTGTCTTTGTTACCTCTGGGATTAGTTGATACTTGTGTCTTGGTGCCCTTTGAGATAGTTTCCTGTCAGGTGTTTCCTTGACTTAGATGTTGGTTTTGGACTTGTGTTTTTTTATCTTGTTTGGGACTTGAGACTATCTCCCCAACGCAATGGGAGTGGACCCTTTTTGGATCACTGCGAGGTCAATTGGTAGTGCATTTTTCTTATACCATTGAGATCTGACTATTGGATGTCATTGTTGGATGTGTTTGTGCAAAGTTCCTTCTTTCTGATCTTATATTTTTATTGGATGATTATTCTCGGTTGTATTATATTTTATTTCATGGATCTTAAAGAGATGATGCAATCTATTTTATGATGTATATTCTTTCAGCCTTTCATAGCGTGTGACTTGTATAGTGGATGATTATGCTTTTTGATTAGTGTCAAGTGGCATTCGAGATAATTGTATATTATTTAAATGGATTTGTACTTGTAGTTATTCTTTAATGTGGATGTGTTATATATTGGTTTTAGTATTAATTAAACTTAAATGTGATTCAACATCATGGGACCCTTAAGAATTTTAATATGTTTTATGGTATGTGTTTATGTGTATGTTATTGCTTCCACTATTTTATATATGTTGTTATTAAGTTTTTATCTTTCAAAAAAAGTTGGAAAACTTAGTGAAACTTTAGGTTAATTTCTTTTGGGTTCTCTGGTGGGGCATCACAAAATATGTCAACGAAAAGAGAAACTCCAAACTGGATTGTTAATTCTAAACTTGAATATGCCATAGGCATTGTTGATCAATTCAAAAAATAATCATAAACATTTTAGAGGGGAGGTAATAGAGAAGCAAACAATCTTACTAACAAAGGAGTAGATAGAGAAGAGATTATAATAAGACAAGCCAATATAACAAGTATAAGTTAGACACTTGTTCTTGGAGCTAAATTATTTTAGAATGTTTACTATCAAAATAAACATGTTAAATTTAGTTTATACTATGGAAGGTTAATGTTAATAAGCAACATATTTTGTATTCTTTATATAAATTTTGATTTTGAAATTAATGTTAATACCAGATAAATTTCATTTTTTATTATGAAGCATACTTCTTATTGTTCTAACAACTTGATCTTAGCCAAGTTTAATTTTTAGGTCATATCCACAAAGAGGTATCAAGAGAAATGTTATAAATTCATAATTAAAAAACAAACGCTAGAATTGGATAAATCACTCTAAGACATTTATGTTAGGGCTACACCAATGATACCTATCTAACTTTGAACTTTAGTGCCCAATTAAGATGGTTTTTGTTGAAGTTTTCAATTTTTTTTTTTCAAACCCTAGTTGATAATAATTATTTTCCTCTATAATTTAATGTTGAATTTTCATTGGTTGCTCAGATTTGGGTTCTCTAAATCAAATTCCAGTAGTATAATCATACTATTTACATTTGATAGTTGCTTTCAATAATGCATGAATCAAATTCTATTTTCAAAGAATGCATTATTCTACATATTCCATTCCATAAATTTCAATAATATTGCATATCGAGGTAGATAGATAATCCAACATTATTTCTACAAAAGAGTTTTCAAACCATACCTCAATTTGACAATTGAAATTTTGGACAATCTAGTGAATACATGTAATCCAAATACTCTTAAGCTTAAAAAAAATCTTTAACTTCAATTCCCAAATTGCTCTTCCAAAACTCGTGTGTGCTCAAATGACCTAAAAACCTCTAATAAAGAGCCATAATTAGGGATTCTAACATCTAATTTACAAAAGTAACTCATTTTTAGTTAGATATTAAATAAATCAATTATTAATTATTTCATGCACACGAAATGCATCTTTTAATTAAAATTTTCTTTTTCTTTTCTCCACTTAATTATAGTGCAATATACTTTTAAAAGCATAATTCATTATTTTAATTAATAATAATAATAATTAAAACCCATTATTTAAAATGCAACTCTAATTTTAATTATTATTAGTGAAAAAGTAATAATAAATTAATATTTACTCTTTAATATTTTAATTCTCTTTTTACTCAACTTTTCAATTTTGGATTTTAAATTAAAGTACACATTTACTTAATTTTTAATCAATTAAATATCATCATAGTTTAATAATTTCCTTTCTAAATCAAATAATATTTAATAATTCAAATAAACCAAGCATAAAAATTAACTCATTTACCAAGTAAATCACATAGCAAAAATCACATAAAAAGCAACACATGCATAACTGACTAAAGTCAGAATCAAACAACACACGCAAAGGGAAATCACAGGTTTAAAAAGGGGGAGACAGTTAGACACAAGTCCTTTTTAAGACATGTAATTAGGTTATGGTTGGGATTGGATCTAGACATTATCTCCTCATTCTTTCCATTGAGTTATTGCAATAAGGCACACTCATCCTGGCAATTTAGGGAAGTTTATGTTTGGTACCTGCAAAACTATATAATATGTGAGCATGTACATGAGCATATATATTTAAGATAAACAAAAAATGATAGGGAGAAGTACATCATGTAGATCTCAACTAGTAAGTGACTATGACTCCCTTCCTCAACCACATCAGGCATATCAGACATAAATATAAAATACATACGCACACCATACACATATAAGTATGGGGTAAGTACCATAAATCAATCATGATTAGAAATAACATCAGATTTTACTATAATGACTCATCATCATGAAGATACAATAATCATCATTTAAAGACATATCATATGGTATCATCAAGAAAACAATTACATTTAGATATTGAACTATTTGCATTCAAATATCACTTAAGGGCTTAAATGTTCACAGCAGATTCAAATAGAGCTGGACATAGAATACACAATGATAGGAAAAAGGGGTTGGTATTTAATGTAGGAGCATCCTAGGGTAGTTAGCAATACTTCATGTTGGAGGAATTTTGGCTTTGGAGTTGAGGACTCAGACACCAAAGAAGTGGTGCCCGATCATTACTAGGTGTAGTGTTGGCTAAGGTGCTTGATCATTGAAGGTTTGTTGGGCATCTAAATTATTGCTCAACTTATAATATTTTTCTTGGCATGTGATTGGTTGCTCATCATAGGAGAAACTCAACAATGCTTGTGGGAGCTCAGTCATGCTTGGTAGTATTTGTTGACACTCGGTAGTATTGGCTTGTCGAATGGAGTCCTTGTGGATTTGATTGACTAACTTGATGTATTTAATGCATGTATTATGTGATTATGATATGGATCAATTATGGGGATTTGTGTGGACTTATGTGGGCCTTGGATCTTCATCCTAGGTTGATTTAATGGGTGTTGTAAATCGACTAAGGCATTAGGTATTTAATATCTATCGTAGACTAACTTATGGCTTAAATATGTATTTAATGTAAGGGTTTATTTAATTTATAGCTTGCTAGGATGACTTGAGGTTTATTTGTGTAGAAGTAGAGGGTCTTGTAGAGTCTTGAGGCATTATCATCCAACAAGGAGGAGTAGCTAAGAAGGAGAGAAATGTAGCAAAGCTAGTAGTTGTAGCTTGGAAAACAAGGAGGTTTCTTAATGGCTTATGACCACAAGTTTAGATCTCATTGGAGGTATCTATTAGTATTGTTGTGATATAGGTCTGGACTAGCTAGGGTTTTGGATTAGATCTTGAGGAATCTTGCAAAACTATTACTTGCTTTGTATTTGGTCATAATCGGGAAGGCCTTATAGCCCAACACATTGCATGTAATTAGTTATTTTATGAATAAATAATTAAGTTTGGTATTAGACCTTGTATCTCATGTTGTGTTTCCACTGTGTAGGTAATTTCTAAGAATTGGATCACCTCCATTGGGGGTTCATTCATTTTTGCATTGCATCAGTACTACAATTTCAACATGAAATGAAAAACTAAATATCAATAAAAAATATGAAAAATGGAAGATAGATATTATTAAAACAAAGTAATTGTCAACAACACAAACTATTATAATGACAATAATAAAAACTATAGTTGTACTTCATTGGAATGTGAAGACAAGTTTATTTCAATCAAAGACATGAAAAATACAACTATATTTAATTTGGATGTGAAGTAAGGTTAAATTATGAATAGAGAATATAAAAATTGACAGGTCGATAACATTTATCTAAAATCAAGCAATTTTTCCTCAAGTACAACTAAATGCCTAAATGAGACATATCAAATTACTCACCACATTTACTAAGTGTCCATTTGGTAGCGAGAATTAAGGTGAAATTGAGAAATGGAAATGTAGGAATTCCCAAATTCATTGTTTGTTTGTAAAAAAAAAAATAGAATTAGGATTTACAAATTGTATACCAGACTTCCCTCTCAAGAGGTGGCATTGGAAAACCAATTCCAATTCCACTTTTTCCTCAACCAAATTTAATTCATGGTTAGTTCCAGTTGCTTACATTATAGCAAAGGAAAATTTGTTGGAGCCACATTTATAGAATATAACAAACCTTCATCCATCACAATTATTCATAGAACTTATAGTTTTGAGTATAACTTCATAAACATGTATAGCTTAGAGCCTATGTTGGTGCACAATCTCATGGCTAAAGCTTGTGTCCCAGCATACTAAACCATTAGAGGTTGATCTTTCCATTTCAAGTAGCTTTACATTGTTAGAAATCCCTCTCTACACTCGTACAACCCTCTTCTCACCAAGTAAAAAGGAGAATAGAATTCCACTGATAGCCTGATAAGCTCTGTGATATGACCACAACAAAAGTTGAGACTATATCTTGAGGGCTAGGTTGTAGCACTCTTTATACAACTTATGTTTTTCTTGGTGGAGGAAAATGCCATATATGTAACCATCAAGCACAATGGAGATCGTGATCTTCCAATTTTTTAGCTTAGGGTTTGATCAAATAAATAGAGTTAATTGATACAAATCCTCAAATATCATAGCTCGAGGAATTACAATGATAGGTCATTATTCAAAAGAGCTGAATTATTTTGCTAATAGAAACAAAGAAATTATAATTACTTTTTGAACATTCTTCTTAGATGAACTTCAATTCATTGACACAATGTTGACAGTAAGTTTTGGGATGGAATATAACAAACCTTCTTCCATCACCATTGTTCGTAGAACTCATAATTTCAAGTATAACTCCATAAACATGTATAGCTTAGAGCCTATATGGGTGCACAAGCTCATGACTAAAGCTTGTGTCCCTCCATAATAAACCATTCAAGGTTGATCTCACCATTTCAGGTAGCTTTAAATTGTTAGAAAGTCCTCTCTACACTTGCACAACCCTCTTCTCACCAAGTAAAAAGGATAATAGAATTGCACCCATAGTCCAATAGGCTCTTGGATATGACCACAACAAAAGTTGAGACTATATCTTGAGGGCTAGATTGTAGCACTCTTTATACAACTCGCATTTTTCTTGGTGGAGGAAAATACCATATATGTAATCATCAAGCATAATGGAGATCATGATCTTCTAAGTTTTTAGCTTAGGATTTGATCAGATAAATAGAGTTAATTGATACAAACTCGCAAAATATCATAGATCGAGGAATTACAGTGATAGATCAATATTTAGAAGAACCAAATTTTTTTGCTAAGGAAACAAAGAAATTATAATTACTTTTTGAACATTCTTCTTAGATGAAATTCAATTCATTAACACAATCTTGATAGTAGGTTTTGGGATGGTTTTAGTTTTCTATCCATTTCATTTGCAGTGCCACTGAAATCAAATGGCATCCCAGATAGAATTTTCAAGCCTTTGGTTCATGCAAAAAAAAAATGACCTTGATTTGGATATGAAAGAAAACCTTATTATAGAAACCAAATGCAAAAAAAATCATCTTCACAGTCATCTTCTAGGAAATTCAAACATGTCCAAGTTATATTCCAGAAATTATTATTGGATTTCCAAATTCTAGAATTAAGCTGCTAGTATTATAGAATCCAATGTTTTGTAATTCTTGCAACCAAATAGACCCTAAATATCCCTCAACAATTATGCATGATACTACTTGCAATTTAGACAGCCCCAAAATAATCAAGTTGATAGTCTTACAAAAGAAGAAATGACACAAGCATAAAAGAAATTACCAATAACTATGCCATGTCGTACATAACAATTTGTCATAGTTTATATTTTATTTTTATTGGTAAACGGTTGAAGCCTTTTGATAATATTATATTAATTAAAAATATATTAGAGTATCTCCATTCAAATAGGCACTATTAGGAAAGAATGGAGAAGAAAACCTCCAGTCTTGCCCAAGACCAAAGTCCTAAAATTATACAAAATTAAAAGGGGCATGCCCAAGTTACCAACTTTTTAATTTAAATTTAGGGTATAGTAGCAATGCTTGATGATGAACACAAAATTACAATACAATTTTGCAATCCACATTATCAAATCGGTGGCAAGGGTAAGAGGTAAGGGTAGAGGAATCATCCTAAACTTTGATAAAGTGCACAACTCTGCTATCTTTCTTGGTTAAATTGTTACTCCTTGCTTCCCTGCTACTACGTATTGTAGTTTAAAAGTATAGTTAGAATTGTTATAAAAATAAAAGGAAAAGAACCTAATTACCATATTATTTATTCATAAAATATAAAGAAAAACTACAGATTCTTACAAGTTGTTTTAAGCCAAAGTTAAGGTTAAAGATGACAAGATACTATATAAATGCATATATTACCAAAAAACAAGACTGAATGTTTGATCTGTGAATTCTTGATAGTGCTAATGCAGAGACAAATTAATAAAACCAAGATCAATGATGATCAAAACCACCCCTAAAAAGAAAACCAATAGCATAAACCATCTGAGCTCGAATCAGTGAGATGAAACCAAAATTTGCAAGAAAAGGGAAGAAACTCAGAGATATGATTAAATAGCACAAATGATTAGTGATTAATGTGAAGCTCCTAAATATCACAAAATACATAAGGGATGATAATTAAATGATACTAAATAAGAGCAATATGATTAATCATTACTTTAAGTACCAAGGGAGAATTCTTAAAAGGGGCCTATGAATTATGATCACTTAAATGAACTAAATTTTGATTAACCAGAAGAAAATCCTTTCCATCTGTTCCTTTGTTAGCCAATAGGTGAGCTTCTATATTACCTTCTTTATATATGTGATCAAATCTTACCTCTTCAAATTGTCTAGAATATTTATGGTTTTTTCTAATTTTGAATTGAATATCCAATTAGGGGTTTTCCCTTTTCTGAGAGCATTAAGGATGATCTAAGAATCTCCTTTGACGATAATCTTCTTGATTTTTAATTTAATACTTTGTCTTAGTCCTTCATGTACTTCTTCTAACTCTGTTATATTGTTTGAAGCTATTCCTAGGGGCTTAGCTCATTCCATGATCCAATCTATGCATTCCTCCCTAATTATACACCTGATTCCTACTTCCCCTAAGTTCCCTCTTGAGGCTCCATCAAAATTAAGTTTCTTCCACCCTTTAGGAGGGGGTTCCCATCTGCATTCTCATCTAGCTATACTATTATTTTTCTTATAGATGAGAGGTGGATTAATTATACATTGCCAATTCTTTTTCATTTCTGCATCCCATTCTTAAACAAGAACCTTCTTCTTTTATTGTTTTTCTAAGATTACAATTTATAACTTCAATGGTACTTACTTCAATCTTATTAAAGAGAGATGTTGCTTTGAGTTCTTCAACATTGAAGATGCTTTTGTTTCTTTCCTTCCATATCTCCCATGCTAGGATAGCTAGGGTGATATTCCATAGTTTTCCATATATTTTATTATTAGGCTCTTTAGGCCACTCTGTCAAGTGGTCTTGCCACAACACTAGGAGTGGGACAGTCTAGTTTGGTTTGTGTTTAAGCCAATCCCAACATTCCTTATCATATTTACATTGATACAAGAGATGATCTATTGTTTATGAGTTTTCTTTGCATAGGATACATATAGTTGAACCTTCAAAACCCATTTTTCTTAATCTATCTGTTGTTAGAATTCAATTTTGAGAAGTTGTCCATAGAAAGATACTTGCTTTAGGTAACTCTGTTGGATCCCAGTAAAGGTTTAATGGTACATTTATTCCTTCCCACCTTTGGGAATTGATTATACTATTGTAGCCCACCTTAACCTTGTAAATTATGTCTTTTGAAGTTGCCCAAATGAGCTTGTCTTCTCTATTGTAGTAGGTGATTAGGTACTCTCTAAGAATATATTCTAATTTCTCCTGGTCTATAGGAGTTAGACCACTACTATCTATGGATTTCCATCTCCATTGAGCTTCTACATTAGAGGGATCATATAGGATATAATATGCAACCTTGGTGCCCCAAACTAAGCTAAGAAAAGTTTTAGCATTATTTGATAAGCCTAATTGATCGGGGGGTGTCAATTCCAACAATCTTCCCAGAATAGAGCTTTGTCAACTCTACCTAGATCCCAAGTTACAAATTTTGAAATCAAGGGGCGACATTTTAGCATTAAATTCCATATTATAGAACCTTCGGGGGGTTCTTAGTTTGCAATAAAGATGTGTTGTTTGCTGCATTCAAATATTTATTATACATAATTCTTGCCGATTTGTTGTTTCTTTCTTGATACATCCTCCAAACTTGTTTTGCACCTAATGCTTCATTCTACCATTCTAAATTTTTAATACCTAACCCCCCTACTTCTTTAGGCCGACAATTTTTTTCCCATCTAATTAGAGTTGCCTTCTTTTTATCCTCTATACCTTTCCAAAAGAAATCTCTCAGTTTCATTTCTATTCTTTGATTGATATTCTTAGGTAATTACAAACGTGATAGTTGATAAGTGGGTATTGTTGATAAAACTACTTTGATTTGTGTTGCTCTCCCAGCTTTGGTTAATCATTTTCCTTTCCATGTTGTTGTACAGTTATAATAAGAATTTGCCTTAGTGAAAAATTCACCCAAGAACTAAGAACTCAAACACAAGCACAATTCTAGAATAGAAAGAGTATGATAAGAATATATTCATTCAATATGCATTAAGAGTACACTAGGAGTGCTTGTATATAAAGGCCTCTGCGATGCATCTAGAATGGCTCAGAATCAACATCATGATAAGTCATACAACTAGGCACATGTCCACTAGATATGGGTTATCCTCTATTAAGCATGAAAGTAAGTGTGATGATGAGAGGATAAGCCTACAAGGGTGTAACATGCAAATCAGTGTTGTAGACAACATGTGCTAAAAAGAGAGTGTGAATAACTGTGTTGTCTACATGACAATTCAGTGAATGATGCAAACTCCAGTGTTGTAGACACCATGTGCTAAAATAGAGTTGTGTATTTCTATGTTGTCAACATGACAACTCAAAAAGGTGTGCAAACTCATAAGTGTCTGACAAAATAGTAAAATAATGCATTAACCTAAGTAAACTTAAGTAAGTGTAAATAGTAAATACGTATTTACACCAACACCCCTCCTTAAGTGCAACTTAGGGGAATGCCCTTAAGCTTACGAAAACTAAGATGAAATGTAGGATGGGTCCCAACTACTAGGCTATATTAGGTACCCATGTACATAATGAAAATGAAGTCTCTCATAAAGTAGAGAAAGAGGGAAGCCTCATGGGAAAAAACCTCCCCCAAAAAGAGAGATGAATAGGGATGCATGGATGGATGGAGTAATCAAGACCCCCCCCCCCATTATGACATACATCTAGTATATACAAAAGTGAAGAATGAGAAGAACAAGACCTTATAAGAGGAAAAAGTTTCCCACCCCCCAAAAAACAATGAAGAATTCCAACCAGTGAATGCTACTCCAAGGAAGTAGCTGGTCCAAGATGTAGAATGATGTTCCTCCCCTTTGGAAGAAACAATGGAAAAGGTGCAATCTTGAAGATGTATGCTGGTCTTGAAACCTACTCAAGTATCCCTATGCTGAGATTGATGATTGTCCCTTCCAACTGTGCTGAAAAGAACGAATGCAGATCTGGCAAGGATGTCTGTTGAACCTGTCCCAATGAACCATCTATCTTCTTAACTGATAAAGAGACCTTTGACAACTACATTAATAAGGATCCACAATCACAACAACTTTTGAAGATTGATCATGTAGAGAATGGACATGAGGGTCAGAGTGAGCCCTCACAGCAACTATAGAAGGATCATCTTCATCAATGGGAAGATGTAAATCATCAAGGCTATCTCCCAAGTTTTTGGTATGTGACTCCATAAGCAAACCTTTAATATCTACCATGTAGTCATCAATTGAAGCTAGAGCTGGAATATGAGATCTACCATGTTGTGTTGGACCTTTCATTGTGGCAATATAAGCATGTGGAATATATTGATGATGTGACCTCTCACTGCAACTGTTGATAGAACCCTATGTGTTTGAATCTGTTGAAGAATTATCGCTAGTGTCACTATCAGTTTCCATAGTATATGAAGTGTGGAGAGGATTAGAGGATAAGCTGGGTGAACTTTCCTCAAAGTGAACATCCTTCACAAAAATCATGTGTGTCTCTGGATCCATAAGTATGTAAGCCTTAACATTGTCTTCATAACTGATGAAGGTACAGGTGCCTTGCATCCCCTAGAAGATAGGTTTGCCCATGTTGGACAACTAAAGATTTTGAAATCACTCACAACTAGTTTTCTACTACACCATGCCTCAAAAGGAGTCTTCCCATCTAAGGCATTATGAGGAGACCTATTAAGCATGTGAGTGGCACTAGTAATGGCTTTGACTTCAAGTGTAGGATCAAGAGACTTAGCTTTTATCATTCAACTTGCCATGGATTTGAGAGTCCTAATCCTCATAGATGCAACATCTATCTTGTGCAGACTAAATGTTGGTGGATTTTGAAGATCAAT
Organism: Cupressus sempervirens; assembly: GCA_028749045.1. Classification (NCBI taxonomy): domain Eukaryota; kingdom Viridiplantae; phylum Streptophyta; class Pinopsida; order Cupressales; family Cupressaceae; genus Cupressus; species Cupressus sempervirens. The sequence continues at coordinate 290,864,642 of CM053785.1, read as the reverse complement.
CCCCTCAAGTTTGTAAAAGTGTCTAAGCCTTCTGTCTACATATCTATTCTCATTGTCCACCCGTAGTACCTTGATGGCTTTCCTTGATTTGTGTTTAACATAGCTCTTAAAGGCTTGAAGCTTATCAACCACTTCATTCTTATGATGAAGGAAGTAGACCCATGTGAATCGTAAAAATTCATCAACAAAAGTAAGGATGTAGTGGCCTTGGCTGATTGAAGTCACTACAAAAGGTCCTACTAAAACCATGTGAACCAACTAGAGAACAACTGGTGCTCTTGAAGACTTGCCTTTATCATAATTTTTGAGATGCTTATCCATTGAACATAATGAACACTCACCCTTAGAAAAGTTTATGTTAGGTAGACCTTTGACCATGTGTTTTGAGAAAAGTTGTTAAAGAGAGCAGAAGACAAGATGACCAAACCACTCATGTCATAGTTTGATTTTTGAATGTGAGTGAGTCAACAAGGCATGAGAAGGAGACTTAGGCACAAATTGGGAGAAGGAATAAAGCCTCTTGTCATCATTGACTTTTCCCACTACAACCAATGAATCATCTCTAAGATTGTGCACCATCACTAAATTTGGAAGGAACTCAACTTTGTGACCATCTCCAAGGTGAGTGATTTGGTAAACTGATAGGAGATTGGAGCTAAGGTTTAGAATGTAGATAACATCTTTGAATTCCCCATTGTCCATTTCCACACATCCTTTTCATTCAACTTCCATTTTAGTATCATCTCCCACAAAGATGTGTGGTACTTTTGACTACTTTAATGAAGAAAAATCTCCCTTTGAAGAACCCATATGGTAGGAGGCACTTGAGTCAAGTATCCATTCCAAAAAAGAACTTGTGTTTTCCATAAGTGCTTATCCTTTTCCCTTTGAAGAGGTTGGAGTTGAATCCTTGCAAGTACCTGGCACTTGAATCTTGTTCTTCCTGAGTAGATTTTCTAACTCATCAATTCTTTTAGTTTTGCAATGAAGCTCATCATGATTTGGCTTTTTGTAGTATGCATAAAAAAGTTTGTCCTTCTTTTCATTACTTCCCTTCTTATTGGAAGAAGAATTGCCTTGATGTGAGGAGGATTGTGGTGTCTTAGATTGTGATTTCTACTTCCACTGATTCCTCTTGTTGGTGCTAGAACTTTTCCCTCCTTGACTTGATTGGTGTTCATCACTAGCCACCAAGGCTTTGGTCTTTGATGTCGTAAGAAGTCCTAAATCTATCAAGTGAGATTGTTCAACAATCAATATCTCTACAAATGCATCAAATTTAGGCTTCTAGTAAGTAGTTCCCATGGTCAACTTGTGAGTATTAAAACTCAAAACAAAGGAACCATACTCTGAAAGTAGCCTCTTTAGGATGTGATGAATCAACTTTTTATCCTTCATGGGATTTGCACAATCTTTAAGTAGTGCCCTATACTCATTGGCTTTGTTGAGGTAATCTTGAATTATGTCAAATTTCTTTGGATCCAAGAGAAGTAGATTGTCCTCAATCTGAAATCCCTTTTCCTCATCCACCTTACCATACAATGATTCAAGTTTTTCCCAAGATGGTTTGGATTCCATGAAACTGGCAATGTGGAAGAAGAGATCTCTATGTACACAACTCTTGATAATTTTGAAAGCCTATTAGTCTTGTTTTTTCCATTCAATAAGTTCTTCAGCATTAGTAGGTTTGGTATTTGTACCATCAACATAATGACTGTAACCTTTTTTCCATTAATCTACTCCAAGCAATATCTTTCCATGTAGAATAATTGTGTGAAGTTAGAGGTTGACATTTAAATGAACTCATGATGTAGAAAATGAAAAGACCACAAAAGAGAGACACAAGAACATAGTATACACCCCCCTTTTCACTCAATCAAATGACCCCCCCAAAAAAGATGCTTTTGGCACTTTATAAGTAGTGTGTGTACAATGGGCCACTTGTCAAAATGAACAAAGTGGACTTTTCAATTTTTCTTTTACAACTACCTTTTGAGGCCCAAATCTATCACTAAGCATTGTAGCTCAGATGTACAACAATTTTGAAAAGTAATCAAAGCTTTACAATGTAGAAAAAGCCCTAGTTCTAAAAGTGAGAATTTTGTCCACGCAACCATAGAATATAACTATAGATCTAGAAAGTAAACAAAAAATAGCATAATTTAGAAAGAAAAAAAAAAAAAAAAACATGAAAAGGTGACCGGATGAGCCTGTACAGAGCATTTAAAGTTGCAAAATGCAGGATTAAGTAGGTACAGTCACCAAAAAATGCAATTTCTAAAAAAATCCTTACACTAGAACTAGAAAAGAACACCACCACTAGAAATTTCAAGAAACTCTACCCAATTTCAAAAAAAAAATGCACCTAAATTAGATTATAGATGTCCAAGTTATAGGCTCACAAAGTCAGGCTGCCAAATCAAAAAGAAATCTAAAGAGTGGTCTAGATGGAAAATTGTGTGCTTAAATTTGATGATCAAACAACCATCATAGCAGTTAAAAAATGACTAGGAATGATGCTCAGATGGTTGTCAAATTTAACCTAGTGAAATGCTGACGTCAACAAAAAATCTTCACCCTAGATTGATGTGGCAGGTGATGGGGCATACCATACTGTACGAATGACATGTGGCATACAGCCTTAATAATGTGTTAGGTATAGTTGGTGGTTGATGTGGTGTTGAGAGCTGGGAAAGCTAACTGTACTCGGCTAACTAAGCAACTGCTTACGTGGCGGGGGCCTGTTATTCGACATCCACATGTCATCGGGACGAGCTCTATGCAGGCAGTTTGAACTCTGTCTGGTCAAGAGTACATAGCTGTAAAAGGATGTCGAGAGAAGTAAAACATAGGCCAAAAGAGGAACACTCCTAGCCAAAGTAGATTGTAAAACTGAAAAGTGATATAGCTGTCAGATTCTCACTGATCGCAGATGAAAAAAATAGCCTAGAAACCTTTGAAATCTGTCGATCGCTAGCACCGAGTGATTAAAGCTAGTGGTTGGAATATCCAATGCACAGGCCAAAGGATTATCTGATGCCAAGAAATTTTGTGTTGCCGACAGTAATTTGTAACTAGTCGGATCCTTTAACAAAAATCCCACGTGTATCATGGGTAAACACTTAAATGTGTTTAAAAGAAAAGACTTGCGGGTTTTAAAATAAAGAGCTCGCCAGTAAGAGAGGTGGTGGGGCTATCGACCAATAGCCGGATTTTAGTGGAATGTAATCACCAGTAAAAAATTTTGAGTTCATTGTGTGATGTATATCTATTAGAAATTGGTGCCCTGTCCGCAAATTAAAAGGAATATTCTCTTGTGCAAGGCTAGGATCTGATAGCTCGATACCTACAAAAAAATTTCTCTGCTACTTGCCTAAAGGGAATTTTTTTTTTGAAATAATACAATCGAAAATATAGAGAATTAAATTACAAACTCAAAAAATTAATCAAATAGATTTGCAAATGACCATACCCGAATAGTAAATTGGGGCCTCCGGGTGCTAATTTGCAAAAAAAATTACCTCATGGTCAACTTTGGCCTAGGGTAGTCGATTTTATAGTCGATCTTCACTGAATCAACATTCTAGATGTAATGGTGAGATTAGATCTGGCTCTAGATGCTCCTAATTTACATAGTACTCAAGATTCAGGTTGAGGTGCCAAAGAAACAATGGTCTCAAACGGCTATGTGAAGAGAAAATCTCCCAACTCTGATACCATGTAAGAATTTTTCTTAGGGAAAAATTCACCCAAGAACTAAGAACTCAAACACAAGCACAATTGTAGACCAAAAAGAGAAAGTATGATTAGAATGATGATATATTTATTCAATATGCATTAAGAGTACACTAGGAGTGCCTATATATAAAGGCCTCTAAAATGCATCTAGAATACCTCAGAATTAGCATCATGATAAGTCATACAACTAGGCACATGTCCACCAGATATGGGCTATCCTCCATTAAGTACAGAAGTAAGTGTGATGATGAGAGGATAAGCCTACAAGGGTGTAACATGCAAATCAATGTTGTAGACATGTGCTAAAAAGGGAGTGTGAATAATTGTGTTGTCTACACGACAACTCAGTGAATGATGCAAACTCTAGTGTTGTAGACACCATGTGTTGAAATAGATTTGTGTACTCCTATGTTGTCAACATGACAACTCAAAAAGGTGCACAAACTCCTAAGTGTCTCACAAAATTAAAAAATAATGCATTAGCCTAAGTAAACTTAAGTAAGTCTAAATAGTAAATGAGTATTTACACCAATAATTATCCATTCTTTCCAATATTTCATCCTAGTCTTGATTCTTTTTTGCTTCTTTTTCTAGGTATGCACCTAGATATTTGCAAGGAAAGCTTGCTTTCTTATATCCTAATTGATTACAGATATATTCTTCTCTTTCTAATTGTGTATTGAGGAAGAAAATGAATACATTAATTTTTTTCCCTGATGCTTTTGTGTAGTTGTTTAAGATTTTTTTGAAGTTTTCTGCTTCTTATTTAGAGCTTAATCCAACTAATATTGTATCATCAACGAATTGTTGGTGTGTAGTATTCACAACATTCTTTATTACCTTAATTCCTTTAATTTTCCTTTTTGGTTGTGCTATTTTTATTGTTCTCCCAAAAGTTTCAACCGTAATGATGAAAAGGAAGGGTGAAATAGGGTCACCTTGATAGATCTCCATAGAGATACTTAAGAAACCTTCTGGGATTTTATTAATAAGAAGAGATATTTTCAAGTTTTATATATATTGATATATGATATTTATCCATTGGTGTGAGAATCTGAATGCTTCAAGGGTTTTGCAAAGGAATCTTCAATCCACCTTATCATATGCCTTTTGAATGCTTAGTTTTAATAACATGCATGCCTCCTTATTCTTTGATATTGAGTGGATGGTTTCTTGAATAATTGAGATGACATCTAGAATATATCTCCTAGGGACAAACCCTATCTATTATTCTAATATTAATTCAGGAAGAAATACTTTAAGCCAGTTTGTTAAAGCTTTAGATAAGATTTTATAAATTGTATTGGAAAAAGCTATTAGTCTAAAGTCTTTGGGTTCTACATCTTCACTCTTTTTTGGGATAAGTACTATGAATTTGTGATTAATTTATGATAAGAGTGTCCCCTTATGATATTGCTATTAGGGTTTAACTATGTGATTTTGAGTCAAACTCATTGACCCATGTTTCATGAGTAGTAATTCAACATGAATCCATCTCTTATGAGAATAAATGGAACACTTAGCACTCATTGGATCTAGGTGATGCTCACAGGGGTGAAGCAGCGGGACTTCCCAGGAGGTCACCCATCCTAGTATTACTCCAGCCTAAGTGCACTTAACTACAGAGTTTCCTCCATGGTTAAACCTAAAGCTTGCGATCCTATTTCTAGGGTTTGTCCCCCCATTTCTAGATGCTTCAATTGCTTTCCATAGATCTTCCCCTATGATTTCTCAACATTTTTGGAAGAAGAATGCTTGGAACCCATATGATCCTGGTGATTTATCTAGATTAGTATTAAAGATATTTGTTTTAATCTCTTGTAGTGAGAATGGATTATTGAGAGCTTTATTATCTTCTTATGTGATAATCTTAGGAATTGCTTTCAACATTTCCTCTTCTTCTATTCGATTCGAATATTCATAATTGTTAAGGATATCTTTAAAGTACTCAACAAAAGTCTATGAATTTGATCATATTGTCAACAATATTTACCTCTAAATTTTTAATTTTTGAAATATTATTAATAGCTCTATGTTGTATGGTACTTGTGTGAAAATATTTCATATTATGATCTCCTTTTTCCAACCATTTCTCCCTAGATTTTTGTTTCCAAAACTCTTCGTCTTTAGCTAAAATATCTTCTTGTTTTCATAGGAGTTCTCTTTCTTGGTTATAGGTTTCATAATTCATTCCTTTTTTAATAACTTCCTTATTTATTTTTTCCAACTTCTCTTCGATATCAAGTTTTTTTTTTTTTTAAATATATTGTTGAATTGTGATTTGTTCTATTTTAGAATTTTTTCTTTAACCATTTTAAGTTTAGATACGAAGTAGAACATCTTTTATCCTTGGACTTGTCCTTCTTGCCACCAATTTTTTATGTTATCCATAAAGTTTTTGTCTAGGAACCACATTTTTTCACATGAAAACGAGTTTCTAGTTGGTTTAGATGGTTCTATAATAACTATTTTAACTAGAAAATGATCTGAACTTGCTAGTGGTAGTATTTCTACCTTGATCTCTCTATCTATTCTACTTAAGTTTCCTTTGAAAAAGAATCTATTTAACCTTTCTATTATATAGCTAAAGTCTTTTCTTCTGTTATTTCATGTAAATATTCCATTTTTATGAGTGAGTTCTTTTTTGTCCATTCTCTGAATTCCACTATTACTCTTGAAATATTCTAGATACCCCTATATTTTTCTTCTCTTTTATTGTTGCATTGAAATCTCCTCTAATGATAAAATTCTCATTCTGATGATTAATTATAGAAGTGTTGATCTTATTTCATATTGCTAATTTCTCTGTTGTTTGGATGGGCCCATATACATTTATCATTATGATTTGGAGGTTATTTTTGAGACTTGAGACTCTACATCCCATCCATTTAGAATCTTTAACAATTGTTCTTAGTTCAATATTGCAAGGATTCCATAATATTCCCAGTCCACCTAAGGCTCCATTTGATTATTTAAATTTTGTATTTTAGTAATCTATCTTTTGTCCTAACTTTTTTCCTTCTTCTTTATTTAATTTAGTTTCTTGGATTAATATCAATTCTAACTCAAATAATGTGAGGCTACACTTAAGAAAGAGTTTTTCGCTAGGGCCATTAAGACACCTAGCATTCCATGTTGTTATTCTCATTGGTCCTTGGGAAGGATCTTCCCCTTCCCTACTTGTAGTATTTCGCTTATCTTAGTTTGTTCATTGACTTGTCTTCCCACCTCCCTTAGTTCTTTCAGCAATTTTCATCCTCTTTTTGGTTTTTGTTTTCCATAATTGAATGCTTTCAAACCTTCTTGATTCATGGATATTCCCAGGTTATTCATATTTCTCTAATCTCTGTCGTTGGCTGGAATTTCTTATGCTACTACTTTCTGTTCTTCCTCTATTAAAAGCTCTCTAATTATTTGATTGCTTATTGTAGTATCTTCTTCTTCTACATTCTTACCTTCCTCCCCATTTCCTATATTTTATTCTCCTTCATCCCTTAGGGATTCCCCCCCCCCCAAATTCTAAATTTGTCTCAATTCATGTAGTGCCTGCCCTCGTTCACATCTTTTTTTTTGGACACATTGTTGCTACTATTATTAGACTATATTAGATTAGTTTTATGTTGATGGATTAGTGGTATTGTTTGGAGACTATCAGACATTATGTTATGGATCCAGTTGATATATGATGAGATTATTTGGATTCTACATTTCATGTATGCATGATTATCATTACATTGTTTTCAGTTATTATGATGATTAGTTAGATGGTTTATTATCTCATGTGTTTTATTATGGATACTTACCCCATACTTGCATGTGTATGGTGTGCATGATTGTTCTTTTGTATGGCATTTTTGATATAGTTAAGGGAGTCGTAGTCACCTGCTAGTCGAGATCTACATGACGCACCACTTCCTGCCATTGCCTGTTTAGTTTAGCATTATGTATATATTGTATGTACATGCATGGTTTTTATGTAGGTTGCAGGTACTAGGTATTGACTTCCCTGAATTTCCAGGAAAAGCATACCCTATCACACTATCTCAATGATAAGAGAAGGGAGATAAATTCTCAAGTCCAAATCCTAAACCCTTAAACCATTGTCCTAGAAAGATAGGACAAGTATCTGGATATTTTTACCCATTGAATGTGTCAAATGACATAATTCATGATTTTTAACCCTTTAAACTAATTTTGCATGGGTTGTTCAATGATGGGTTTTCATATTTTATCTTGGAGGTCTATGGTGAATTTCCTATTAATTAAGTCTTAATAAATAGATTTAATTAATAAATTAATTATTTGGAGAAAATTGATATAATATCATGATTTTGATATTTAATTATAATTAATTAAATGGAAATTAGTTGAGAAAAAAATTAAATAAATAAATAATAATAAAATTAAATAAAAAGTTATAATAAAATTAAATAAAAGTCATAAGCTTGCCTAGGAGTTAATGCACCTTTTTATTTCTCTTATGTCAACAACACGGGGGTTAGTGCACAAATTAAGCACATGGTGTCTACAACCTTAAGACTCATTTGGAAAATTGGAAAAAGCTTGTGCTTAGTTGTCTACACCTTCTAGTTGTTTCTAGAGGCATTCTTGAGAGTCCTTTATATTCAGGCACTCCAAGAGGCTTAAGAGAGGAATTTTGGAGAGCATTTTGGAGCATTGGAGGACTTGGGAATGTTGGAGAAGGGAGGAGCTTGCTCTGCGAGTTTTTTGAGGAAAAGTGAATTAGCATCAAAATTCGGGTAGACTCTTGTGATCTTGGTTATGCTATTTCCGCATCATGCACTTCCTGTCTTCATCGTGTCTTCCATATGTTTTTTGAGGGTTTCTCTTATTTTAGTTGTATACATTCTCAATATGTGTAGTTAAAATTATTTGAGAAAACTTTATATGCATAGATCTGAAGAGAACACGGGGCTAGGGTTTAAATTATAGTCAAATCCATTAGCAAACGTATTGAGTAAATTTGGAGAAAAAATATTCCATGGTTCCTTATGTTGGAAATGATTGAAATGATCATAAGAAAAATTGTTGGAATAATATATGGAACTGGTAAAGAATGTCCTCAATCATTGTTTTGTCATTGATGTCAAACTTGCTACTTGCAGGGATGACAATTGCTTTTGTGATCCAAATACTATCAATTAGTTGATTGTCAAGGTGGAGGCAATCAATAAGATGTAACTAGAACACCTAGAGAAAGGTTGAAGTTATGATGTTGTAATGAAGTACAAGGATAAAATTAGTTGATTGTCAAGGTGGAGGCAATCAATAAGATGTAACTAGAACACCTAGAGAAAGGTTGAAGTTATGATGTTGTAATGAAGTACAAGGATTAGCTAAGCCATTGATGAAAAATGTATTGGATGACATACTAAAAGATATGAAGAATGAGCACACTGAAACATATCAAAGATCTAAGGTTTTAGCTAAGTCTTTTGTAAAGCTCAAACTAAGTTCATTAGAGAGAAGGAGCCGAGCAAATTCCTAGTTAAGTGTCGAGCAAGTTCAAGTGCCGAGCAGAATCAAGTGTCGAGCAGAACCAAGTGCCAAGCAGAACCAAGTGCCGAGCAAAATCAAGTGCCGAGCAAAATCAAGTGTCAAGCAGAATCAAGTGCCGAGTAGGTATAGGTACCGAGTAACACAGAGGTGTCGAGCACCAGTAACTCAATAATGCCGAGTTGCTGCATTATTTTGGAATTCGAAGATTCGCCATATCTAAAGCCGACAAAGTTGTTATCTAGAAATCTGTGAATTAAAAAGAAGATAAAAATGATGAGTTGGTGGCACAGAACACCATGTAGAACATTTTTAAGATACAACTGGCAAAGTTTCTAGAAAAGAACAAGATATGGGGTAGATGCATTGTATCCTACCTAATCCATTTTGAAACCCTAAGATTGGAAAGGGAGAATTGAGCGGCAAAAAGCAAATTAGACTTCTATATAAGAAGACATAAGTCAATAAAGAAAAAGTGTGTGAAAAGAGGGGATAGTGAGAGAGAGAGAGAGCCGTGGTCAAGCATAAAAGCATGAAGTGTTGTAGAATGTGCTAAGGAGAAGAAAGCACAGGAACTTTGTTTAAATAGATGACCACAAGAATGATTGCATTGGCAGAATGAGTAAGAAGACTCAAGGAGATGAAGCTTGAGAGGGAGACAAGCAGTTAGAGCTGAAGTGATTAAAGCCAAGCATAAGGATTGAACTGAAAGAGTGATCTAAAATCTACAAAGTTTGTTGTAAGTTATATCAGATCAAAAGACCATTATCGTTACTTTCTAGCAATTGTAACAGTAAGATAAATCCTATGGACTTAGGTTGGTTTAACAGCTATTAGATAAATCCTTTAACAGGGTGACATTCCAAGTCAATGTTCTAAAGACCTTTAACCAGGCCCATTCCTAACAGTTTGGTGAAATCCTCTAACAAGGTCACATTTAACAGTGTGTTGTAAGCCTTTAACAGGGCATCACTTCAGAAGAGTGAGAATCAAGTAGCATGTTACTGGTGGTTTTTCCCAAATTGGGTTTCCACGTAAATCATTGTTTCATGTGTTGATCTTGAATGTTTTATCTTTGCATGTTGATTTACAGTAATTTGCTCATATGACTGATTTAAGTTTAAACAGATGAAAAGGGTATGGATTCATTAAAAAGTATTAAAGGTATTAATAGGACATTTGGACCTTGAATAACTGATTCACCCCCCCTCTCAGTTATTCTAAAGAATTCTAACACGTTAAAATTGAAAGCTTTTTAAAAAAGAAATTTGTGTTGATATGAACATGCTAATTCAAATCTGCAAATATATATATATATATATATATATATTATGCTTAATTAATCTGTGCATGTGTGTGTGTGTATGTATATGTATATATGTGTATATATATATATGTATATTTGTGTGTATATATATATATATATATGTATGTGTGTGTATATATATATGTATATACACATATATACATGTGTATATATATATGTATATGTGTGTATATACATGTATATGTGTATATATATATGTATATGTATATACATATATATATACACATATACATATATATATACACATATACATGTATATACACACATATACATATATATACACATATATACATATATATATACACATATATACATAAATACATTTATATATATATACATACATATGTATGTATATATACATATATATTCTTATTGGAGGGCCGAATGTTCAATCGCTTTGCGATTTACGTTTTTAAAGAAAATGTTATAAAAAAATTATTAAAAAAAATGGTTCGCATATTATATGTGGGCGAGGAGGGCCGAGCCCGTAACCTCACCTTTGCGCTATCGCAGTGGCCGGTGGCACTGCTGTCGCAAGCTCTGCGACAGCAAGCTTGCACGGTACCTCCGTTTGTGGTGGCGTTTCTTTATCATATGCGATAAACCCTTTGATAATACGCATTTTGTGATTCGTTTTCGATTTTAATAAATGTTGATGTTATTAATATATATATATATATATATGTATGTATGTGTATATATATATGTATGTATGTGTATATATATATATATATATATGTATGTGTGTGTGTATATATATATATATGTATGTATGTATGTATGTATGTATGTATGTATGTATGTATGTATAGTTATGAACAATTATTATTATATTTAAAAAGGTTAAATTAATGGGTCATTCGTTTAAAAGATAAATGATTTAAAATATTAATGATAGTTTGTCAAATATTATTTAAAAAGGAAGATATTAATAAGTTAGCTTAATTAAACTTAGTTTAATTAAGGTTAAATCAAAGTTTTAATTATGCAATTTATTGAATTGATAATTGATTATTGGAACTCGATAGGAGTCGATTTTGAACAATTCTTATATAAACAATATAATTAGAAAATCGAATCTAATGGTTTTCGGAGAGAAACTTTTAAACAAATACATCAGTCAGCAAAAAGACATGAAAAAATTCCTCCATTCATTATCTAAAACTTGAAAAAAAACTAAAAACCTCCACACTTAATTCAAGTATGTAATTTTAGAAAAACCAAAACATGTGCTCGCATTGTGAATTTCTTTATGCTATCTGTTTTGGGTTTTGGGTTGACTAGTGTTGACTAGTTATAGGACGTCTACTAGAGGCTTGGGGTTATGATTGTGATGTCATGATGATGTTTTATTTCTGATCTTTATTAAACCCAACCATGGTTATGTGATGCAATGCTCTATGTAATGTTTGCAAATACTGATTGTTACAGTTGAGATTCTTATGTATGAGACACTTTACCTAATCATTTATGAGTCATCAATCAGTTATCCTTGGGTTATTTTCTAGTCGCCATGATGGGACTGATATGTTGTTTTATGATGTCATGTTGTGACATGTTTTGACTCAACCATTTTTGGAGTCTTCAATCAGTAAGATTTGAGTTATATTTTGATTAATGAGAACCAATGGATACTTTCGATTATCAGCGATACTTCAGTTGCCAATAGAGAGCTGTTGTGGTCATGATTTTCTATGGATGCTTTCTAGTTGCTCATGGAGATTTGATGCTTTTATTGTGGACATTTGATGTTCTTATTTTGGATTATCTTTTGGTATTTTTTTCCAGTCGCTTGTATAGGACTGGGGTGATTTATGATTCCATGAGCTTAGGGTAGGTTATTTGCTTGTAGCGTCGGGAAGTGGCTTGCAATGGGGGCCGGGGCCCTAAGAGGCTGTCAAGGTAACTCATTGTAAGTTGTTTAATAAGTGAAAACATTCTCACATAATACTGACTTAATGAACCTAAAAGGATAATTGTTTTGGTTCTCGCCCATGCCTCGAGTGCTTGTACAGACTAGGATGGGAGTAGAGAGAACGCTTGGTTGCGACTTTGCATTCCATAGTATGCCTTGTCAGTATGAGAGGATACTAGTGGCCGATTGAGGATTAGTAGGGACCCGTGGAGTTTAGCTAACTGCCAGGGTAACTTCTACATGATATATGTGATGACACTTTCCTGCTTGCATAGTAGGTTTCCTACAAGTCATTGTGTGCCTCTAGGGTTAGATGTCAATTTTGTGATTGGAACCTTTGAGTTAGTATACTTTTAAGATTTTGAGACTTAGAGATTATTCTTATGCTATGTGATTTTGATAGCCTGTTTGGGACTTGAGATTATCTCCTCAGCACGGTGGGAGTGGACCACTTAGGATCCACGTGGTCGGGTGGTAGTGTTTTTCCACTCTTATCATTTGAGATCCAGTTGAGACATCATGGCTGATGCATCCTTCGTGATGGTTGATGTGTATCCTTACATTGGTGATTAGCATATGTTAGATGATGTTACTTTATGCTTATATTTGCATGTTAGATTTATTTCTGCTTACGATGTAGTATGTATAGGAGTGACATTCCTACTATGCTAATACCGACGATCTCTTCAATGATTTGGAATGTTATGCACAGAGGAATGGCTAGGATCCACGATGGTGTAATGATGCTATTTATGGTTGGGAGGAACCGTGCATTTAGTTTATTATGTTGATCTTTTATGGTGGATGTATATATCTTCTATGATGATGTATCATGAGTATCATATGTTTATCTTTACTTTGATGTAACATGGAATAGAATAGGATGATGTACCTTAATTCACATATGTATATTCTTTTAAGCCTTTCATACCCTATGACATGTATAGTGGATGATTGAGCATTCAAAAATGTAATGTGTAAACATTGGACTTATCATTATTATTTCATGTGGTTGTTGTATTAAATGGATTCATTGATGTTAGATGATTTAGATGTGATTCATCGCTAAGGGATCTTTAAAGAATGTAACCTGTTATGTTATATTTACTTCTAGATGGTTATTGCTATTGCTTCCATTATTCATATATCAGTGGTAAATGGTATTACTTCCATGTCTTAAAAAAAAAATGCTACCAAACTTAGAGAAATTTTAGGTTAATTCTTTGGATCCCTTGGCGGGGCTTTACATTTGGTATCAGAGCCCGAGTTTCTACATTGGGAGCTCTAGGTATTTTGGAACAAACTGGGATTTGAAACTATTAAGTGTATCATTTCAACTTGAAACTAGGTGAACTAAACTGGTTTTGTTACTTGTATATTTTTCATACTTCAACTCTTAGTTTTTAAAACTGAGATCTTACTTAAACCTAAACATAGACAAAACTGGATTGGACATAGTCTATTGCAAACATGTGTTTTCTTGGTTGTAATAGTACTTTGTACTATTGTAGGATGGTGTCTGGGACTAGGTCTTTTGTTAGAGGCTGTGGTAGAGGCCGTGGAAGAGGTCGTGGTCATGGCAAAGCTATCAATGTCCATGAGTCTATTCATGAGGAATTTGCTCTTGAAGAGAGTAGAGGAGAGCACAGTAGTGAGTAGCAGGAAGAGAGTCATAGAGAGGACCAAGCTGAGTCTGAAGAAGTTGATTTGAGACAGATGATGCGGACCATTCTTGACCATCTACCTCCTGTTCAAGATCAGCCTAAAGCACATCAAACTGAACAAGAGCATAGACCCAGGTCTAGGAGTCCTCGGAAGGATCGCCAGAGGTCCATTGTGTCCACTCAGATAGCATAAGAATAATCTCTAAGTCTCAGAATCTTAAAAGTATACTAACTCAAAGGTTCCAATCACAAAATTGACATCTAACCCTAGAGGCACACAATGACTTGTAGGAAACCTACTATGCAAGCAGGAAAGTGTCATCACATATATCAGTGACCAAGTATGAGCATAAGTTTTATGAGCTCATGTCTTTTTCAAGATTCAGTGAAAATTTAGCTTAGTTGACACAACACTTTATTAGAGGTTTGAACAACTGTATAATTGGGGGTGTCAAGGTGTTTGAGCCAAAAACCCTCAAGGATGTGGTACGTCGAGCCATCCTTGTTAAGCAAAGTGTCAACCTTGGTCAAGGAGGTTTTGTAGGAGCACCAGCAGCATCAAGAGCTAAAGGCAACTACAATTCAGGGGGTAACAGGAAGCCTTCCTTTTCTAAAGGGAAATAGTATCAGCAACAATCTCAGCAGACATAACAGTAGAAGGGATTGAATTCTCAGGCTCAAGGTGGTGGTGGAGGTTCTAACTCCAAGAAGAACTGTAATGCTCAGCATAGTAAATGGAATCCACCCAATCAGCCAGCTCAGAGTAGCCAGTCTTTTGTTAGCAAGAACAGTCGTCAGCAATCAAACGTACCACCCATGGGCAAAGGTTCTGGCAGAAATATAGAATGTTTTTCATGTGGGCTGATTGGTCATTATGCAGCTCAGTGTCCACAGCAAGCACCTCAGTTTTAAGAACCTAGGCCTATAGTTTCAAAGCCTACAATTGGTGATGCAGGTAGAGCTCATAGAGTGTTTGCAGTAGTAGATCACCGTCAGGCAGATCATCAGGGAACAATGGTTGAGACCACAGGTGCTATTCGAGGTATATCTCTTTTAGTATTGTTTGATTCAGGAGTTACATATTCATTTATTTCACCATCTATAGTTTCTAAGTGTAAGCTGGATGTGGTGATGCAAGATTATGGTTGGCAAGTGGAACTAGCCTCGGGTATTAAGTTCTCCACAGATTCTGTAGTTTATAAGTGTGGGCTTAGCTTAGGAGGCTTTGACACTACAATTTATTTTCGAGTCATACCCCTTGGTTCCTACGATGTGGTTTTGGGGATGGATTGTCTTGGCTCTCATAGAGCTAGTATAGATTGCAGGAAGAAGATGATTATGTGCCAAGATGATCAAGGGAATGATGTGAAGATAGTCGGGATACCAAGGCCTATATCTTTGCAGATGATTTCTGCTATGCAAATGAAGTGAAGTTTCCGTAAGGGATGTCAGATATTTGTTGTTATAGTAAATGATCTTGATGAGGAATACCCCATGAGGAAGACTCTAGATCACCCTATTCTACAGTAGTATGTAGATGTTTTTCCTAGTGAGATTCCAGCATGCCTCCGAAAAGGGACATCGATTTTAGCATTGATCTAGTTCCTAGAGCGGAGCCTATTTCTAAAGCTCCTTATCGTATGACTATAAAAGAATTAGGTGAGTTACATCTTCAGCTAGAGGAACTTTTGGCCAAAGGGAGCATTCGACCTAGTGTATCATAGTGGGGAGCTCTAGTGCTCTTTGTGAAAAAGAAAGATGGTTCTTTGTGCCTTTGTATTGACTACAGACAGCTGAATAAGGTGACTATTAAGAATAGGTATCCTCTACCTAGGATTGATGACTTATTTGATCGGATCAAGGGAGCTACAGTATTCTCCAAGATTGACCTTAAGTCAAGATACCATTAGCTTCACATTAAGGAGGCTGACATTCACAAGACTGCTTTCCAAACTCGCTATGGGCATTATGAGTTCATAGTGGTACCTTTTGGGTTGACTAATGCACCATCAGTTTTCATGAGTTTGATGAATGGTGTGTTTCGATCTTATCTTGACAGGTTTGTACTTGTGTTTCTTGATGACATATTGATATATTCTAAGACAGAGAAGGAGCATGAGGAACACCTGTGATTGGTCTTACAGTGTTTAAGAGACAATCAGCTTTATGCCAATGCAGCAAAGTGTGAATTCTTCAAATCTGAGATTTAGTATTTAGGGCATGTCATTTCAAGTGAGGGTATTTCAGTGGATCCTGCTAAGATTCAGGCGATAGTAGATTGGCCTACACCGACTAATGTGTCAAATATTTGTAGTTTCATGGGCTTAGCTGGTTATTATTGCAGATTTGTCCAAAACTTCTCTAGGATAGCACATCCTATCACTTCCCTTCAGAGGAAAGGAAAGAAGTTTGTGTGGACGGAGAAATGTGAGGAAGCATTTCAGAAGCTCAAGGAGCTTTTGACTAGTGCACCGATCTTAGCCGTACCTGATCCAGAAGGAGATTTCATGGTGTGTACAGATGCTTCTCTTGAAGGGATTGGGGCAATTTTCATGCAGAATGGACGAGTGATTGCATATGAATCACGCAAGCTCAAGGATTATGAGCTAAATTATCCTACGCATGATCTTGAGTTAGCAACAGTAGTTCATGCTTTGACAAAGTGGAGACATTTCTTGTTGGGGCACAGATTTGAACTACATAGTGATCATCGCAGTCTTCAGTACATTTTCACTCAACCTAATTTGAATGCTCGCCAGAGACGATGGATGGAATTCCTATGCGAGTATGATTTTGAGGTGAACTATATTCAGGGAAAGAGAATGTGGTGGTGGATGCTTTGAGTCACAAGAGATATGTGATATCATCTATGACTCTTAGTGTGGATTTGAGGAGTCAGATTCTTGAGGCACTTCCTACGGATACTTGGTATCAGGAGGTGTGTAGAGAAATGGATTCAGGAAGATCGTTGGAAGGTAAGTTTGCTGGTTACGACTAAGAGTCAGATGGTCTTTTGAGACATTTGGGGAGGATTTATGTGCCTTTATTGGATGAGCTTTGTACCCTGATTTTAGCAGAAGCCCATCATACACCTTACTTGGCACATCCAGGTGTCAAGAAGATGCATGCTGATTTGAGGCATTTGTTTTATTGGTCCAGGATGAAGCAAGACATCACTGATTTTGTGGCCAGGTGTCTTGAGTGCCAGAGAGTTAAGGCAGAACACCAACACCCGGCTGAACTTTTGCAGCCAAATCTCATTCCTTCATGGAAGTGGGATAGCATCTCTATGGATTTCATAGTAGGATTACCTATGATTGTTCATCGATATGATGCTATCATGGTCACTGTTGATTGATTGACTAAGGTGGCGCATTTTTCACCAATCAGGTCATCCTACATAGTAGCTTATGTAGCTAATGTTTTCATGCATGCCATTGTGAGATTACATGGCATTCCTAGGAAGATCATTTCTGACAGGGATCTAGTATTCACATCTGCATTCTGGACGTCACTGCAGCATGAGCTTGGAGCGCAATTGAATTTTAGTTCGGCATATCATCCAGAGACAGATGGTCAGACGGAAAGAGTGAATCAGGTTTTGGAAGATATGTTAAGGATGTATGTGATGGATAGGCAGACACATTGGGAGGACTATCTCTACCTAGTGGAGTTTGCTTACAACAACGAGTATCATAGTTCTATTGGCATGGCACCATTTCAGGCATTATATGGACGTCCTTGTCGTACACCTTTGAGTTGGGATAGTCTTGAGGATCGTATCCTGTTGGGTCCTGAGATGCTTCGTGATATGGAGCAATAGGTAGTACGTATTTGTGAGCATTTGACTATAGCACAAGACAGGCAGAAGAAGTATGTTGATGCACATAGGACATATAAGCAGTTTGTTGTGGGAGATAAGGTTTTCTTGAGAGTGCATCCGCGTAAGAGTCTGATCCAATATGGAAAGGGTTCTAAGCTAGCACCTCGTTTTGTGGGACCATTCAAAATTCTTGAGAGGATTGGCCCAGTTGCTTATCACCTTGCGCTACCACCCAGCCGAGCTCGCATTCATGATGTTTTCCATGTTTCAGTGCTTAGGCAGTATATTCCTAATATTGTACATGTTCTTGATTGGAATGCGTTGCAAGTAGAGGATGGGAAACTGGCTTTGGAGCCAGTACGTATTCTAGAGTAGCAAGGGTTGACCCTCAGGGGTCAAACCATCGAGCAGGTAAGGGTCCAATGGGATCCTAATGATGATTCTTTAGCTACTTGGGAGGATGCAGCGAGATTGCGGGAGTTATATCCCTACTTGTTTGTAGGCTTCCAAGAGTAAGCCTAACCTAGGGGGGGTGGATGTAGTGCTTGCCCTCGTTCACATCTTTTTTTTTTGGACACATTGTTGCTACTATTATCAGACTATATTAGATTAGTTTTATGTTGATAGATTAGTGGTATTGTTTTGAGACTATCAGACATTATGTTATGGATTCAGTTGATATATGATAAGATTATTTAGAATCTACATTTCATGTATGCATGATGATCATTACATTGTTTTCAGTTATTGATGATGATTAGTTAGATGGTTTATTATCTCATGTCTTTTATTATGGATACTTACCCCATACTTGCATGTGTATGGTGTGCCTGATTGTTCTTTTGTATGGCGTTTCTGATATGGTTAAGGAAGGGAGTTGTAGTCACCTGCTAGTCAGGATCTACACGATGCACCACTTCTTGCTATTGCCTGTTTAGTTTAGCATTATATATATTGTATATACATGCATGGTTTTTATGTAGGTTGCAGATATTGGGTATCGACTTCCCTAAATTGCCAGTATGAGCATACCCTATCACACTATCTCAATGATAAAAGAAGGGAGATAAATTCTCAAGTCCAAATCCAAACCCTTAAACCATTGTCATAGAAAGATAGGACAAGTATTTGGATATTTTTACCTACCGAATGTGTCAGATGACATAATTCATGATTTTTAACCCTTTAGACTGATTTTGTATGGGTTGTTCTATGATGGGTTTTCATATTTTATCTTGGAGGTCTATGGTGAATTTCCTATTAATTAAGTCTTAATAAATAGATTTAATTAATAAATTAATTATTTGGAGAAAATTGATATAATATCATGATTTTGATATTTAATTATAATTAATTAAATGGGAATTAGTTGAGAAAAAAATTAAATAAATAAATAATAATAAAATTAAATAAAAAGTTATAATAAAATTAAATAAAAGTCATAAGCTTGCCTAGGAGTTAATGCACCTTTTTATTTCTCTTATGTCAACAACATGGGGGTTAGTGCACAAATTAAGCACATGGTGTCTACAACCTAAGACTCATTTGAAAAATTGGAAAAGCTTGTGCTTAGTTGTCTACACCTTCTAGTTGTTTCTAGAGGCATTCTTGAGAGTCCTTTATATTCGGACACTCCAAGAGGCTTAAGAGAGAAATTTTGAAGAGCATAATTTTGGAGAGCGTTTTGGAGCATTGGAGGACTCGAGAACGTTGGAGAAGGGAGGAGCTTGCTCTGCAAGTTTTCTGAGAAAAAGTGAATTAGCATCAGAATCCGAGTAGACTCTTGTGATCTTGGTTATGCTATTTTCGCATCATGCACTTCATGTCTTCATCATGTCTTCCATATGTTTTTTGATGGTTTCTCTTATTTTAGTTGTATGCATTCTCAATATGCGTAGTTAAAATTATTTGAGAAAACCTTATATGCATAGATCTGAAGAGAACACGGGGCTAGGGTTTAAATTAGTCAAATCCATTAGCAAACGTATTGAGTAAATTTGGAGCACAAATATTCCATGGTTCCTTAAAATTGAAAGCTTTAAAAAAAAAAATTTGTGTTGATATAAACATGCTAATTTAGATCTGCAATATATATATATATACATGTTATATATATATATATATATATATATATATATATATATATATATATATATATATATATATATATATATATATATATATACATATATTATGCTTAATTAATCTCTGCATATATATATGTGTGTGTGTGTGTGTGTGTGTGTATATATGTATATATGTATACATATAGATATATATGTATGTATATATGTATACATATGTATTATACATACATACATATGTATATGTATACATATCTACATATGTATATATGTACATATGTATACATATACATATGTACATACGTATACATATGTACATATACATATGTATACATATATGTATATGTATATATACATATATGTATATGTATATATACATATACATATATGTATACATATGTATATGTACATATGTATATGTATACATATGTACATATATACATATGTATATATGTATACATATGTATATATATATGTGTGTGTGTATATATATATGTATATACACATATATACATAAATATATATATATACATACATATGTATATATATATACATATATATTCTTATTGGAGGGCCGAATGTTCAATCGCTTCGTGATTTACGTTTTTAAAGAAAACGTTATAAAAATTTTATTAAAAAAAAATGGTTTGCATATTATATGTAGGCGGGGAGGGCCGAGCCCATACCCCCCACCTCTGTGCTATGGCAGTGGCCGGCGACACTGCTGCCGCAGGCTCTACGACAGTAGGCCCGCACGGTACCTCCGTTTGCGGTGGCGTTTCTTTATCATATACGGTAACGACTTTGATAATACGCATTTTGTGATTCATTTTCAATTTTAATAAATGTTGACGTTATTAATATATATATATATATATATATATATATATATTTTTTTTTTTTTTTTCTTTTTTTTTTTATGTATGTATATATATATTTATGTATATATATATATATATTTATGTATGTGTGTGTGTGTATATATATATATTAATGTATGTGTGTGTGTGTGTGTGTGTATTATATATATATATATATATATATATATATATATATATATATATATATATATATATATATATATATATATAGTTATGAACAATTATTATTATATTTAAAAAGTTTAATTTAATGGGTCATTCTTTTAAAAGATAAATGATTTAAAATATTAATGATAGTTTGTCAAATATTATTTAAAAAGGAAGATATTAATAAGTTAGCTTAATTAAACTTAGTTTAATTAAGGTTAAATCGAAGTTTTAATTATGCAATTTATTGAATTGATAATTGATTATTGCAACTCGATAGGAGTTGATTTTGAACAATGTTTATATAAACAATATAATTAGAAAATCGAATCTAATGGTTTTCGGAGAGAAACTTTTAAACAAATACATGGCTCAGGAAAAAGACGTGAAAACATTCCTCCATTCATTATCTAAAACTTGAAACGAAAATTGAAAACCTTCACACTTAATTCGAGTATGTAATTTTAGCAAAACCAAAACATGTGCTTGCATTGTGTATTTCTTTATGCTATCTATTTTGGGTTTTGGGTTGACTAGTGTTGACCAGTTATAGGACGTCTACCAGAGGCTTGGGGTTATGATTGTGATGTCATGATGATGTTTTATTTCCGATCTTTATTAAACCCAACCATGGTTATGTGATGGAATACTCTATGTAATGTTTGCAAATACTGATTGTTACAGTTGAGATTCTTATGTATGAGACACTTGACCTAATCATTTCTAAGTCAAAGATCAGTTATCCTTGGGTTATTTTCTAGTCGCCATGATGGGACTGATATATTGTTTTATGATGTCATGTTGTGACATGTTTTGACTCAACCATTTTTGGAGTCTTCGATCAGTAAGATTTGAGTTATATTTTGATTAATGAGAACCAATGGATACTTTCGATTATCAATCATACTTCAGTTGCCAATAGAGAGCTGTTGTGGTCATGATTTTCTATGGATGCTTTCTAGTTGCTCATGGAGATTTGATGCTTTTATTGTGGACATTTGATGTTCTTATTTTGGATTATCTTTTGGTATTTCTTTCCAGTCGCTTGTATAGGACTGGGGTGATTTATGATTCCATAAGCTTAGGGTAGGTTATTTGCTTGTAGTGTCAGGAAGTGGCTTGCAATGAGGGCCGGGGCCCTAAGAGGCTACCAAGGTAACTCATTGTAAGTTGTTTGATAAGTGAAAATATTCTCATGTAATACTGACTTAATGAACCTAAAAAGATAATTGTTTTGGTTCTCACCCATGCCTCAAGTGCTTGTACAGACTAGGATGGGAGTAGAGAGAACGCTTGGTTGCGACTTTGCATTCCATAGTATGCCTTGCCAGTATGAGAGGATACTAGTGGCCACATGAGGATTAGTAGGGACCCGTGGAGTTTAGCTAACTGCCAAGGTAACTTCTACATGATATATGCGATGACACTTTCCCGCTTGCATAGTAGGTTTCCTACAAGTCATTGTGTGCCTCTAGGGTTAGATGTCAATTTTGTGATTGGAACCTTTGAGTTAGTATACTTTTAAGATTCCGAGACTTAGAGAGTATTCTTATGCTATGTGATTTTGATAGCCTGTTTGGGACTTGAGATTATCTCCTCAGCACGGTGGGAGAGGACCACTTAGGATCCACACAGTCGGGTGGTAGTATTTTTCCACTCTTATCATTTGAGATCCAGTTGAGACATCATGGCTAATGCATCCTTCATGATGGTGGATGTGTATCTTTACATTGGTGATTAGCATATGTTAGATGATGTTACTTTATGCTTATATTTGCATGTTAGATTTATTTCTTCTTATGATGTAGTATGTATAGGAGTGACATTCCTACTATGCTAATATCGATGATCTCTTCGGTGATTTGGAATGTTATGCATGGAGGGATGACTAGGATCCACAATGGTCTAATGATGCTATTTATGGTTGGGAGGAACCGTGCATTTAGTTTATTATGTTGATCTTTTATGGTGGATGTATATATCTTCTATGATGATGTACCATGAGTATCATATGTTTATCTTTACTTTGATGTAACATGGAATATAATAGGATGATGTACCTTAATTCACATATGTATATTCTTTTAAGCCTTTCATACCCTATGACATGTACAGTGGATGATTGAGCGTTCGGAAATGTAATGTGTAAACATTGGACTTATCATTATTATTTCATGTGGTTGTTGTATTAAATGGATTCATTAATGTTAGATGATTTAGATGTGATTCATCGCTAAGGGATCTTTAACAAATGTAACCTGTTATGTTATATTTACTTCTAGATGGTTATTGCTATTTCTTCTGTTATTCATATATCAGTGGTAAATGGTATTACTTCCATGTTTTTTTAAAAAAAAATGCTACCAAACTTAGTGAAATTTTAAGTTAATTCTTTGGATCCCTTGGCGGGGCATTACAATTCATGTTGCTTCCTTGCTCATTTTCCTAATCGTCTTTCTGAATATTTGGTAGGTTATCAATCTATTATGCTTCTTTAAGGATTGTTTCTATCTCTACTGTTCTAGAGATTTTATAGAATTCATATTTTTCAACCTGGTTTCTTCTTGTTCCTTGTCCAAGTCAAAAATATCCTTTCCATTGATCACTGTCTACTAGAATTTGTAGCTCTTTTTCTTTTGCATTTTCCTAATTGTCACATTGCTCCATCGGATTGAGTCTGTTGCTAGTATGATTGGGCTAAGTATTTGATTTTCTAATTTTGACTCTTCCTTATATGTTAGGATCTTTTCTATAGTAGTGTGATTTTTTGGTTCCTTGGTTGTGCTTTTTTCCATTTCTAACTTCATCTTGCTTTTTGACATACTATGCTCCATGTTATTTCTTCTTTTGGTTCTTATGCTATTTTTCTTGCTCTTTCTATGCTCTTTTATGATACTAATCCCTTAACTTCCTTTCCTTTGTGCTCCATATGGTTACATCCTGCTCTGAAGAATTGATCTTCCAAATCATTTTATTGGAGTAGGGTCTCATGAGTGAGCATGTTTTATTTCCTCATATTAAGTTCTATTTCCTCTATAATTTCCTTTTCTTGTCTGCAATATTCACATTTTCTATATTTTGCTAGTTTGAATTGTTTATCCAAGCTATTCTCCCTATCTCTCTCTAATTCCTCTATTTTCCTTGTGCTTTTCCCATGCGCTTCTTGCTCAAGCTCTCTTGTCCACCTTGCTAGGTTATTTGGATTCTCTCTGTCTTTTGTATTGCTTTTATCCTTGTTGTCATCTACCTTCTTCTCCCATTTTATGATATGTTTTAGGGCTTCTTTTAGATTATTCTTCGTGTATTCCTTTCTGAATTTTGTCCAATAATTTCATTAATTTCTCCTTCGTAGTGAGTAAGAGTTAAATTATACATTGATCTATTTGCTATGATTTTTTTCATTTTAGGATTAGTTTGTTCTATTTCCATAGAGATAAGAATCTGATCTTGCTTGAATTACTATAGTTTTCTTCAAATCCTATGAGATCTCCTAGGGATTGCCCACATTCTTCTTGTCATGTTAATCTTATTTAATTATGGAGGGAAATTTGCACATTCCATCCATTTAGCTATTTGAAATTTATGATTGTTGTTATCATTAAAATTAGGTTCCCATGCTATGAATTTGATTGGGTGACCTTTCTAAAAACAATTAGATATTGCTAAACTTTCATTCCTCATTTTATGATTTTGACATTGCATATATAAGGATGATTATCAAAAGAGGCGATGTTACATAACTTTGCCCCACATATCTTCACTAAATTCCTTACCAATTTGCCTTTGTGTCTTTCCAAACTATTCCAGATCTCATATGCTCCTAGATTAGAGCATTCCCGCCATTTTGCTTCACTACTGTATTGCTAATAATGATTGTGTCTCTGCATCCAACCTATTTAATTTCTCTCGGGTAAGGGTTTCTAGTTTCAATATGTTTGTTAAAGATAATTTATTTCTTCTTATGAGGGGGAATATATACAGAGGTTTTGGGGACATCTGCTATATTTTTCATCATCTTATCAGTTTGGTTTTTGAACAGAGGTGGGTTAGGTTGTTTCCTTCCTAATTTAGTATAGTTTTCATCCGAGAACTTTGCTAGTCGATATGTGGTTTGTGAGAGCAAAGAAGATTCACAACTGTCATCTTTTTTATCCTTTTTTGCCAGAGATTCTTCAAATTTTACATACTTGGGTCTATTTAAAGAATACTTCTTGATTCTTCGAGTGCTCTTCTTTCGCTTTCATGTTGGTACATGGAGCCAAGACATGTGTAGCAGATTCCATTTTTTTTATTCTTTTGAGTTTTTACCTTTTTCCAATTTCCTTCATTCTGTATTTCATCACTTGGTGGCTTGATGGCAATTGCTGCATTATGGATTTTATGAAGCCGAACCAGGGCATCAAAACTGTTGGATTCTATTAATGGGATATTATGTTTTTGAGCCTCTAGTTCTTGAGAAAGAGTATCAAATCTATTCTACATTTTGATATTTCTTACAATCTCTGCTCTCTTCGCTCTAGTTTTCAAAGTCCGTTTAGTGAAAACTCCATGTCCAGAAGTGTTCGCCTATGTATGAAATTTAGGGTTTACGTTTCACACTACTTTTCACAAAGGAAATATTGTGTTCACATATTTCGTCATTTTTTCACTTGCAAGTGGATTCAGAATTGCTTTCTAGTGATTTTTATTCTCTCGCTCGCTACTAATTATTTGTTGATATTTTGGCTTTCAGAACGATTTGATGCTTTGCAATCATGATTAATGTTTTTATGTAACTTCGTTGATAATGCATTCTTCTTGATTTGATGCCACTTAGCAACCTGGGATAATTCACTTACAGATTTATTTTTCGTTATTATAGAATTTTGATCTTTCAAAAGGAAATCTTTGCCAGTTCTAATGTAAATTTCATTATTAAATTTAGACGAAGTTCACAGCCACTTTGCATGCGCTATTCACTGCCAATTTGCATGCATTGTTTGTTGTCTGCTCACAAATATAATTGATGGAGTACAGTTATTGTTGCCATATATTTCATGATATATCTCTAAATGCACATTCCATTCACCCGAATGACTTCTATCAATTATTTTTGCATAATGGCAGTCGACAATCTGATTCAATGTCATAAGCAAAATATCACAATTGATTTCTCATAGTTATAAGAAGCATAAATCTTCCATTAATGCATGACATACTATGATTACTAAAGGATATATTTACATCTTTTAATATTGGAAAAATATTTGTATCTTTGTTGAGGAAAATTGATTTTTGTCCCAACTAAAATAGTACAACTCAATAGAAATAATAAAAAATGTGAATTATAAAATCATGAAAAATGAGAAAAATATATAAACATTTGAAATTTTATTTAATCTTTTAAATTATATGATTTGATTGGTCAATTGGATTGGAAAATTGAGTTGAATGGATGCAATAGTATCCTACCTTTGAGAGGAGCTAATAATATAATAATGTCCATCCCATTTCAAAATGACAAACATTAGATTGCAAATTGGAGACTTCTTTCCCATTAAACATATAATAAAAAATCTAACATGCATTTCATACAAGGTTTGTAGACATGCAAGGTCATTGGTGGGCTCATCTCAATGATGATAAAGAAAATAACTTGAAGCCCATAAATGATACTAATCAATTATAAGCCTTTGATTATTTTGTCTAAGCATACGGTGTGTGTTTAAGAAGCACAATTAATTAGAGTGCATTACATGTTAAAAGGAATACACTACATGGAAAGAGACATGCTACAAGTAGATAATGCTACAGTAATCATAAATCTAGCCACAGGAAAGGCCATGGGCCAAGAGGAGCGATAATAGTTATAGGCTAATAGTGATAAACATGTAGGATATACCTATCCACTAAGATGCGCCATGTTAGGAGGGAGATGCTACAGTGACCCTTGAGGTGCTTGCCTCATATTTGAGATATATTAAATGTTTGTATGTTTGTTTTGATTTTTAGAAGCTTGATATAAGTGATGAATTTTCATACGCAAATTAAACAAGAGACGTGAAGCATCATACTTCCTGTCATATGATTAGTGGTTATTTTTCTATGAAGGGGGGAAGGAGGTTGGTGGTAAATAAAAAATGAGCAAGATGTAGGAGGTTGAAATATACTTAAAGTATATTTGTCTACATTAATAGTTTAATAAGAGTCCATGTAGTATACATTAAGTAAATATTGAATTTAGAAATATTTTAGAATTTAAGATTTATAAAAATTAATAATTATATGTATATTTTCAAAAAAAAAATTATTTTTTACTAATAGTTGTTAAACCTAAACTAAAATCTATGAACTATAGGAAGTCACTTTAATCAAATGATTCATCTAAAAATAAATACATTTCATATTAGAAATCCATCTTTTTAACTATATAGAGCATTGTGAAATTGTGAATGATAAATTGAGAGGAGAATTGTAAGGTGTCAACATCAACCATTGACATATGAAGGAAAAGGCTTGTAGCCACAATATATCAAAAATTAAGTAGACTAAATTTTCAATTAACAAGTGGATTAGTATGTGGCATGAGCTGTCCATATAATGGAGACCGAAAGCTTTGTCAACTATTAGTATATGCCTCAAAAGAATAAGGGACAAAATAAATATGGACAAAATTTGGTTCTTTTCATCTATATAAAAAAAAAGATTTGGGTCTTTTGCTTGAGAGTCAACTAAGAAAGGAGCGAGCATTTAGAAAAGGAATTGTATAGTAATATTGAATCCGAGATGGTAGGTAAAAGTACTAATCAAATTTGTCACTTCAATAATGAAAAGAAGCAAGGTGAAGGCAACAAATATAGATCTATTAAAAGAAGAAAAATCGAGGAAGGTGAAAATCATAGTATGAGGAAGCTTAGTTCAATTTGGACCTAGCTATCTAGCCAAGGGGCAATAAGAGATGAAATTTCTTAGTGATAGGTAAAAAACTAGTAGACAGACTTTGCCATGTCTCAATTTTTTATATGAACAACACGAACTAATCCTATAGCAACTACTATCATTGTAATGCCATTTTGATATAAAATGTAACTAGACTAGTGATCATTAGTGGTAACTTAATGCTTAACAATTTTGTAGTGTTTATATCATATATCTAATAGAAAAAATGGGTTATGAGGGCGAACATGTTAGAATATTTAGAATAATTGAGGGAAAGGGGGGGAGGGGGGCAGTGAATTAGTTATCCCTAGGTTTAGAATTATAAAATTATTTTTTCACAACTTCAACAACTTAATCAAACTCATGAACAACATATCAAATAAAAGTATTCATCACCATTCAACTTATTCATTCCATTTTTATTTGTGTTCAATATGTGTCAACTAGCATAATAATATCAGTATGAACAATAAATGTCAAACTTAAAATTAGTAAGCAACATAAACACATAATAAACATCCACACAAATGTTTGACACTAATTTTTAACATGGAAACCTAATTTGGGAAAAAGCACCAAGTAACATACTACCATTTTCACTCTTTTGAAGTGAGCTTTATTAGGAGACAACCCTGTTAAAGGTTAAAAAACATACTGTTAGGAATTACCTTGTTAAATTATTTAATCACCCTATTAGGAGTTTCCTCATTAGAGGTCTTTAGAACATTCCCTTAGAATGTCACCTTGTTAAAGGATTTACAAATTATTGTTAGGTCAACCTTAAACAAAAGGATTTTATTACTACCACAAAGGTTAGAAAGTAATAGCTAGGTTTGATATGATAACATACAACTCACTTTGTAAATTTGGATCTCTATTCAGCTCAATTTTGGATCATTGAGTTGACTCCTTTCTCAATAACTTAGATCTTCTTGGCAGCTCCTCAAGCAATCTCCCGCATCACAAACTTCACACTTCTCTTTTGCAAGTTTGTTCCCCACTTGTCTCTACAAATTCTAGTCCAAAAACCAACATTAAACATATCATATGACTCATTAAATAGGAAGTTAGATCTTTTGCATCTTAAACATAACCGTCGATCTTAAGGGTACAATTAGATTTAACAGAGCTAATGAATTTAGCCATCTTCTGTTCTTCTTCTTCCTTCTTAAAACTTCTAGAAACATTCCTTCAATTTTGAGCCGTTGAACTCTCAAATAATCCTTTCTATGCATTAAATAATCTAGCTCATCAATCCTTATCATCAATGCATTTTGATTATTTCAAGAATTCAATTATGTCAACCACAAATCTTGATTCTTTCTCAAACTATTAGTTTGTAAATACTCGACCATAACTAGGTTCTATTGCTCGATCATCACTAAAATTGTCTTGCCCGACTTACATTGTCTAACTCAAATGTTACTATCACTCGATATTCTTAGTCACTCAACCAATACTAATACTCAGTTGCTTCACAACTCTTTTTCTTCTCAACTAATGTTTCTTTATTGTAATGAATAAACAAGACATTATCTTGTCAAGTGCTAACCTATCAAGTGCCCATTATAATTCCATCACACTTACACATCTCAACTCAACCTTTCACTAGATCATCTCATGACCTCTTCTCTTGAAATCTTCTTCCTCAATCAAAAGATATGACACTCTACATTGTTAGTAAATTCCTTACTAGTAAGGTTTGACATTAGTGACAACATAACAATTGTTCCACAATTGGAGTTCCAACATAACAAAGGAATATTGACAAAAAAATGAGCATGGCATTCACCATTCAATTATATATTGTGGACATCTGTAACTAGTTCTTTTATAATTCTTACTTATATGATTAAATTTTATAGGATTTATCATATGGAAAGATGAGAGAACGTTTCTACATTTGAGTTGAGAAGCTTTCCAAAGATTTATTTTGCTAGAGATCTTATAAATTCAAGGAATTTGATGATTCAGGGATAGAAATATAAAGAAGAAAATGAATATAAGAAGTCACTTGGTGGAGAAGTTTGGTTTTACATTATCTAAACCTGTACTACATCTAGGGAACTACAAGAATGGAAAGAAGTGTGAAGCCACAGATGAAAAAAGTTCAAAATTTTCAAGAAAATATCTTGCATTCACTAGGTATAAAGACAAGGGCTCAAACCTTTCCAACATCCTCCCTACCTATGGTGAATTAGGAGCTTTATGATAATAAAAAATGGGGAAGAAAATTACCCCACACAATTTCATAGAGTCTTGTCAAATTTTATAAGTTGCTAGTTCAAATTTATGTCATTAAAAAGTTTTGAAATGTTTCTTGTTTATAGGTTTGAACAACCTATATTTAATATATCCACTTACTCCATATTCCACAACCATGGATTTTCAGCAAGTTCATTTTTTGAGTGTACAATTGCCATTTCAGGTTACCTAGGGAGGATGCTGACTCGAGAGCTATGATGTTTCAAAGATTAGAAAATGTTGTGGGAGCAACAAATCTCTACTATCATGAATGCAAAATGTCAAAGCCTAGCCAAGACAAGTAGTATACTATGCAGTCAACTATACGTTTTTGAGTTATCTCAACCAAAAACTTAAAAACTTTAGGAAACATGAACATGCATCCAACCTTCAAAGAAGCGATTCATTGAGACTTTTTTTTAAATTTTGAAATGGAAAACTGAAGTTCAGAAAACATTTGCCATAAATTGTTAATAAAATATCCCTCAAAACTTTTGCAATGTTTTTTCTAACATAATTTTGAAAATTTCAAAACATGCAATAAATAAACACAATGTTGCAAAAACACATAGTATTAAAAAAAAAATCCTTAAAACTTTTGGTAAGTTTGCTCTACCACATTGAACAAAAGGCAAAAGGGAGGGTTTCCAGAAACCCAAATTTGTGCTGACACGTAGACACTGAGATTTTAGATTTCAAAGAATGAAATCTACTTCACACAGTCATTTAATTTTAAATTTCAAAGAATGAAATCTGCCTCACATAATATTTTTTAGTAAAACCATTTGAAATGTTTCAACAAAAGAATGAAATCTACTCTCGCTTGACTATTGGTCTTTTTGGTTCTTTTGATTCATGTCTTCTTTCAACTCTAACAACAATATTCTACAAGCCTTTTGTGTGCAGTGAAATGGGCATAACGCCTAGTCACCTGTGCATGGCACACATTTTTGGGTAAGAGTTCTCCAGATAAAGATAAAGATGATGATTAATGAACATTTAATGTCACTACATTTCCATTCAAAATATACATGGAATGTTATGTGGAACAACTCCATCTCTTAATTTTAGTTCAATTTTCATTACAAAAAATATTTTCCCCCTTGCCTAAATTTATCATTGCCAATCAAATGCTAAATAAATAGTATTTTAAAAATGTTAGTTCAAAAGTAAACTATCTAATACAAGTTGGAAATGAAAAAAATACTTCAATTCAGTTAGTCAAATTATCATGACTTTAACACCTAAATGAATGCATTAGAATAAATAGGAACTAATAATTATGATGAAGATATTCTCAAACCCCAAAATACCCTTTTCATCTTAAATCAAATAATATCATAGTAAAAATAAATTTGACCAGTGAAGAGACCCTCTCATTTTTTGATTGGCCTAATTGCATTGAATCTATTGTCAAAGATTTAGAAGGCTAACAAGTTAGAAAATCAAATAAAAAGTACACTAGTGCTTGCATCGGGGGAAGGATGCAAGTGTATAGCTGATAGATTTGGGGTTGCATTAATTTTGCATATTATCTAATGTGTGTGAGGCCTCGCCCTGACCCTTCGTAGCCTTAGCTGTTATTTTATCATTTTGACAATCACGACTCGAGATGCCGAGACATTATCTGATACTTAGAACATATTATATTATTTCATGTTACTTTCAGATATATTGATGTTTGTCATTTAATGTTTTATGTATATGTATGTTGATGAAATCGGTAAATGTACGATTGATGCTTTGATTTAAGAGATTTTAAATGGTTAAGAATTAAGTAGGATGGAAGAAACCTTGATTGATGTATGGTTCAATTTATGTGAATTTCTGATATGTATATATGTACATGTGATTTTTGGGATTACTGATGTGTGCAATGAGTGTGCAGATAATTTTAGCCGAGGAAACCGATGGAGGAACATAACTGATCACTATGTGTTAATTTTGGAAACCTTGTTGTTCATAATTCACGTATTGTATTGTGAGATGTATGTATGTATCTTTCCATGTTTAGTAAATGTGAATGTCTCATAATTATGTTCTTTAGGTGTCGCTTGACACTCGTAAATTGTTATGTTCTTTGCGTGCTAGCTAGGGTTGCTGTGTAGCTTTGGACCTAAGTCAATTTTAGTCAATGTCAGTTTGCTAATTGGGTTCTTAATCGAGTTTAGTCACCCTTAATCCGATTTAGTGCTTAATCTGCTTTGTTAGAGTTGTTAGTTGGTCCTAATTATTTCCTAGCCTTTGTTTGGCTCTAAACCTATTCCTAAGGCTTCAAAACATGAAATAATTATACCCAAGGGGTATGGGTATGGGTTAGGGGTCTTTTCCAACCCCTAAGCCCCTTTTGTTGACTTTTGAGGCCACTCAAAAAGTCTCTTTTTGCCTTTGTGCGAAAATTGCAAGTAGTTACCATAAGTTGTCTTACCCCACCTCCTTTTAGTGTCTAACCATGGTGTGGGTTGAGTTAGGAGTTTCTAGAATGGCAAGTGGGTGGGAGTAGTTATTGCTCCTTTTGGGTGGTTGAGTTGGAGGCTTATTTAGAGGCCTTCCTTGGACTAGTTGGTGGTTACCCAATATCTACATTTAGAGAGGAATTCTTGAAGGTTGAAGGAAGGAAAAAGGGATACTCTACTCAAACTTGTTCATTGCCATTACCTCCTATGAAGGTAGGAAATTCTCATCTCCCTTATTCAGTTTTTATGTTTGTTTCATGTACATGTTACCTTGATGTTGTTTCAAGGTTTGTATGTTTGTGGGTATGTTGGGAAGCTTTGGAAACCATGTTATTTTTGGTTGATTTCCTTTCATGTTATGTTTGAAGTTTTGAGATTTTTTTTGTTTTTTCTTGCATGGGTGTTTTGGTATTACTCACCCTTGGAGAGGGCAGAAGTGACCAGTTTTGGGAAAGGTCTGTTTAGTCGGACTCCATCCAGTGTAGAGTCTCTTCTCAGGATGAGAAGAGGGAGAAAGGGTAGGGTGTTATGGGCCCCTACCTGTCAGCACAAACCTTGTATGATTCTGGTATGTTGAAATGGAAGAACGGAAGTTCTTGGTATATAGCCCCGATAGGGCATTTGTTTGGTGTTGTGCTTGACTTCTCCTGGTTGGAAGAATCCACCTTTCCCTAGTTTTGATTCATTGTGAATCCTATTGTGTAAACCATGTATGATTATGCATGTTTGATTGTCTCTTGGTTATGCTTGGTTGTCACCTAATCAGATTTTGGTTTCCTCCATGGTTCTTGAAATGAGATTCAGAAAACATTACAAATTCCTTGATTTTGATCATGAGGAAAAATTTGATTTAATTGTTGAAATTTGGGATTGAGATCCTATTGTAAATTGTATTTTAAACCTTATTGTAAATGGCAACGAAGTCGGGTTTTCTTCCTGATTCTTTCTCGGCTAAGCCTTGAATCAGGTTTACCAATAAAATTGGTGTTGAGCATAATTGCTTGCAATGTGATTTAATTGTAATTTTAAATGGAATGGATGCACATCAAATTAGGATGGATTTGATGATAGTTTAATTGAGCAAATTTTCAAGTTTCCTTTTTGTTCAAATGAAAATTATGTTAAGAAAAAGAAAATAAATGGATAGGGTTGGTATTATTTAATTCAAAGTTTGTTTTGGAAATCAATTTAATCATGCATTGTGGTGACACGATCATTAACTTCATGTTTAAATCCATTCAATTCTACTCCCCTATATAAATGATGGAAGGATATTGCTCAAAGTATGATCTGTGAACGCTCCTACATGAGTTCAAGTGTGAATGAAATGATGAATTTAGTCCTTGGTTTAATCTATTTTTTAGATGTGATAGAATATTGTATTGAATCCTACCTTAATCATCTAACAGATTTAAGAGATGCACTATTAGTTTTGTAAGCCATAAGAAAATTTAGGAATTAAAACTTTGAGATAATAATAGCCTTATGTTAGCTTTTCAATTTTTGATCCAACTTAAAGAAGATTAACTTAACTTTTCATACCATCCCCAAGAGAAAATCTCCAAAACACCCACCTACAAGATGCTGAAAATTGTATGGGGAAATAATTTACTCTCTTGTTGAACAGAGAATATTCCCTTTTGATCCCTTGTTTCAAATTTAATATCAAAATTAATAATCAATAAAAAAAATTATGAATAACCAAATAAACATTATACTAATAACTTAAATATCTATTTTTGCTACCTATAAAACTTTATCAAATGAATGTTTGTGCAAGTCAAACTGTCATCACATGTGATGACGTCATCCTTGTCCCATCCCCATCTTCCTCCTATAATGGGCGCTCAACTTGGAGGGAAGGCATTAAATTTTTGTGATTTAAACAAGTGAATAAATATTCTAACCTAGCTTTTCTCCCACCTTCTATTCACATGGGACGCAGGTTTTGGAAAATGCATAGCAAAGGTTATTTTTTTTGGAGAAGTGGATTGCTGATGGGAGGGTGACGTCCCCTGTCCCCCCCATCCCATCACCCCATTCTCTCATAACCTTTTTAAGCGCTCACCTCTTTCCTTGGGAGGCTTAGAACCTGGGCTTGTTTTGTACTTTTATTTAAGCCTGCATTTCCTTTCCTTGGGGAACAAGACCTGATGCAGGCCAGCTGTATGGGACAGCGTGCAGGCCTAGGATAGGCTTGGGAAGAGGAGGGTGTAGGGGAAGGGTGTTGGGGGGGGGGGGGGGGGGTAGTTAGGTTAGGTGCCTTGTAGAGTTAGTATTAAGTCAAGTTAGTAGGTGGGTTAGTTATTAAATAAGTTTAGTTAGTATGTTTTTATTTACTTTTATATTGTGATTAATGTTGTTATTGTTAATAATTTAGATAGTTCATTTTTTTAAGTTTAGTTTAGTAAGATTAGTTGGTAAGTAGATTTTAAAATAAAGTTTTCTTTATAATTTAGTAGAAATTAATACTTAGAAATTAAATGGTTACATAGTTAAATGTTAATTGGTTAAGTTTTAAATTGATTAAATAAAGTTCTAGTATGTTACTTTCCCTTTGAGATTTAGCTAGTTTTACATTAAGATAGTTATTAAATTTTGTCTGATTAATCGATATTTGTTTAAAAGTTATTGTTTTAAATTTTAATATATATTTAGTAGATTAGTTTAAGTTAGTAAAGTATTATTGATGTAATCTAGTTTAGACTTTAATTTATTCAACTTTCGTTGTATTATTAAGGTCATCATGATGTTAGGAAAGATCTTAAAATAATTAAATGTATTTAGTTTTAGTATTCAAGTTATTTTTATTTTTTTTGAGTATTAATTAGTTTTAATTCAAAAGGCTATAGGCTAATTAAAACAAGTTTTAAAGTAGATTCCTTCTGCTTAGATATTTCGACCCAACTAACTCGGAGCCATCCATAATTAAATTTTATGTTAGGTTAGTCGAAATGGTTTAAAAGTTAATAAATTTTTAGATATTTATATTCCATTTTAATTTTAGTTAATTGTGTTTTTTTTTTGTGACCTTTCATTATCAGTTAGTTTGAAAATCAATATTTGTCTAAAAGATTTATAGTCGAATTTGATTAGTTACTTTCAATACATTTACATTATCATCTAAATAATGATTTCAGATTGTTGTAAGTAAATAAAATAATGTATCCCATGGTCGATATCAATTCTATAGCTAAAGCTTCAATATCTTAACGATGTAATCGTACTCTTGTTTATAATCTTAAGGCATATTGTAGAGTACCTTTATTTTAGCTATGATCACAACCTTATCAAACTTAGAGCTTTTTAATTATGAATTTAAAAATAATAATAAAAAAATTTGGGTGTGTTTTTACCCTCGTAGTTTGGGCATGACAATGTGTTAGCCCCCAAAATCTATAATATGTCTAAAGTAAATTATAAAACCATATTTCAACACAATCAAATGTTATGGCTTACATGCATACCTCTTCGCACTTTTATTTATATTTCTCTTGAGTGTTCATGTAGTGCCCACATACAGTTTGCTTTTTCATTATATTTACCAAACTCTTTTATGTCTATTTCATGGATGTGTTAGTTTCAAGGATATTATTTCATAACTTGGACTATCAATGATGATTACTTAGTTAACTATATTTCATATGTTGTTTAATGATTATAGTTACTGGTGCATTAATGATGCTTTAATGATTCATAATTAATAAATGTGTTTTCTTTTATAGCAATGTTAAATGATGCTTTAATGATGATTACTTTCTATTTCTAATGAAGCATTATTTTATCTGAGCATTTGATGTTTGATTTATAATTATTATGGTACTTACCCCATACTTGCATGTGTATGGTGCATGTGTTTGTTTTATCTTTCTATTTGTTGTGTTTGATGTGGTTAAGGGAGGGAGTCGTAGTCCCTTGCTAGTCGAGATCTACATGATGTACCTCTCCCTGTCATTGCTTGTTTAGTTTAGATATATTTATATACATGTACATGCTCATCTTTTATGCAAAATACAGGTACTGGGCATCAACTTCTCTAAATTGCCAAGATGTACATGCCCTATCACAATAACTCAATAGTAAGAATGGGGAGATAATGTTCAGGTCCAATCTCAGCCATAGCCTAAATACTTGTCTTGCAAAGAGGACTCGTAACTGACTTTCCACCCTTTTTAAAACCCGTGAGTTTATCTTTGTTTGTGTTGTTTGATTTTGAGTTTTGGTTTATTTTGGTAATGTTGCTTTTATGTGGATTTCACTATGTGATTTGTTTGGCAAAAGATTTAATTATAATATTTAGGTTAATCATATAATATTGAAAATTATTAAATACTATTTGATTACAAATAAATATTAAAGTATGAGAATATTTAGTTGATTAAAAAGCTAAGTAAATGTGTGCTTTAATTTAAAAGTCTAAATTCAGAAAAGTGGTTAAAAAGAAATTAAAATATGATGATATTTAATTAATAATTAATTAATTAAATATGTACTTCGGTTTAAAAGATTTAATTTAAATGTCTAATTTAAGAAGTTGGACAAAAAGAGAATTAAAATATTAAAGATTTAATATTACTTTATTATAATTAATTATTTAATAACAATTAAATTAGAGTTGCATTTAACCAATGAGATTTGATTATTATTATTAATTTAAATAATAAATTATGCTTTAATTAGTGCTTGGACTAATTAATAAATTGGAGGAAAATAAAATATAAAAGAATGAAATTTAAAGATAAAGTTATATAATTGTGGCGTAGTTGTATTTATTTAATTTAATGATAATTATTTAGGAGTTTTATTTTAATAATAAACTCTAAAATGTTATTAATTGTTAATGTTTGGTAGCTTCTGTTGAATAACTTTATGGTTATTCATATAAAATTATATATGAGATATAATAGTATGTGAGACATAAGCTCTCTCTCTCTCTCTCTCTCTCTCTCTCTCTCTCTCTCTCTCTCTCTCTATATATATATATATATATATATATATATATATATATATATAAAAGTTTGTATTATTAATTATATATTTATTGAATAGACATGTCTATTCATTGACCTATGCTTAATATAAATGAGAGGATGTTGCATATGGAAAACATATACCTGATTACAAGGCAATGCCATTACATTTGCAATTGCTCCAAGAAACATC
Organism: Cupressus sempervirens; assembly: GCA_028749045.1. Taxonomy (NCBI): domain Eukaryota; kingdom Viridiplantae; phylum Streptophyta; class Pinopsida; order Cupressales; family Cupressaceae; genus Cupressus; species Cupressus sempervirens. Next base: position 290,826,765 of record CM053785.1, on the reverse strand, counting down.
AACATGGTATCAGAGTTAGGTTGCAAATGATAATTGTCAATGACTATTATTTCGAAGGAAAATAATTCTTTCCTTATTTGTATAAACTAAGAGTCACCTGTATAATTATTGTACTCCAAAAGCCTTTCGCTCTCCACCATTCTAATGTATAGAGCTTGTGTACGAAGACGACAATTTTTGAAATTCTGAAGTCTTATGCAAGAACTCAGGAATGATTCTAAAGTCTTATGCTGGAACTCAGGAATGATTGTTCATAGTTTGATCACAGGATTGAACCTCTCTATAGCATCTGCAAAGGGACAATGACTATCAAGATGGGATATCGGCATTATGGGTTGTTTTCAGAGATTGGTAATCGATGATGACTCTTTTGGATTTTCCAAGCATTCTTGAGAAGGCAACACCATCAAATTTGTAGGATGTTAGGCTCAACTTGATGAGACGTGATGAGTCATGTCTACAGTGGAGTACCCAATGTTAGAGATTACCATTTATATCAGAGAAATCTAGAAGTTCGTAGCACAGAGGGTCTTGGGAGCCAACATCAAAGAAGGTGTTGTGCCATTTAAATCTATGCAGTTTTGACTTGTAGAATACTTGAAAGAAGAGACGATACCTCATTACTAAAGTTTCACTAGTTAGACCAGTGGCGACATTGTTTTGGAGATTCTGTGTGATCATGTGTGCAAATTGGTCATTCATGTCGGATATGCAGGAATCAACAAAAAGTGATCATTTTAACTGACCGCAAGCTTCATAGAATTATAGACAAAGCTAAGCACATGACTCGAGTTCCACTTGGCACGTGTTCCACCAAGAATAAAGGTCCTCAAATGAGAAGACCACTGTAGGAAGAATTGAATTATTCAAAAACACTGTAGATTGATGTGGACATTCAATGCCAAGGGTGATCCGGCTTCAATTTCACCAACGAGGTGACAAATTTGGTTAAGGTATATTGTCATTGTCAAATAATAAACATATGAAATTCCTCTTATAAGATACTACACGTGGTTACTGCTAAAATGGAGGTATGGACAATTACAAATCAAGAGTAAGTAAATAAATAATAAAGTAAATGAAACATTATATGAGATATTATCATTGAAAATATATGGTGATATATATATATATGAGTTTTATGATTATAAGTGAAATTGTTTACTTTAGACTTTATATATATTTTAATGTGGCATTAATAAGAAATCAATATGTTAAAATATATATTAGAATGATATGATATAATATAATTATTAAATAAAATTTTTACTATTATAAGAGCTATATGCCTTGATCTTTTCCTCCAAGAATTTTATTTGTAGGAAGAGAGAGATTAAAGATTAAGAGGGAGCCTGACATTTCATTAGATGTGACCTTGGAAAGAGAGGGAGAAGACTATGAATGCTATTTAGTTAACCTCCGTTATCTTGGTCTTATCAATTAAGAGGGAGTAAACCATGCTAAGATGGTTTCTATAATGATCATTAAGTTGTCACATTCAAGAGGACTGTGACCATGTGACTTTTATATGAGCCTATCCCCTATGTACATCATGAGGAAGTGATGACTTCCAAAATGATCATCACTTGTATTTGGAGAAGTTGTTGTATGGTGACGATCTTACAATAAACTTGTATTATGAGATTAAATAAATTGAGTAAATGATGAATGTCTTGTATCTCAACATTTTAGTAGGCCATTATGTCATGTCCCCTTTTCAAATAATTAAAAAAGAAAATCTTTGCTAAGGCAGGCAGGCCCAAGAAAGTGAAGTTTTGGAAAAAGGGGGTTAATCTTTGGAAACCACTGGACTAATAAATGAAAATTATTATTAAAATAAGTTTCATTAACCTCTCTTGGACGTGAGTTACAGTTATGCCCTCTTTTAAGGGGTTTGGAGGCATTTTGGGCTCATTCCAGAACTTGATTTTTGCTCATTCTTTGTTATTCTTCAGAGGCTGCCAAACCTGTGGAGAAGGAGACCCAAGAACGGGAGTTTGCAGGTTTCCAGGGAGACCCAAGAACGGGAGTTTGCAGGTTTCTAGGAAGGCTAAGGATGGGAGTTTGAAGCCATTCCATGTGCATGCTCATACAGAGTTTGCCTTTGTGCTGAACAGTGTAGATTTGTGGGTTTTTGGGTGTGGTTTTTTGCATGAGTTTGGTGTTTTCAGTTGAGCATTTCATATCAGTTTTGGTTGCTGCTGTATTTCAGACTTTAAGCTGTTAAAATAGAGCTGAATATATGTATTGGGACGTGATTAAACTTCTGAGATAGTTTATTAGTGTTTTGGTGGTGTTTTCAGGCATTTTTGTGTTAATTTCGGGAGCTTGATGAGCATAGTTTTTGTCCTACATTTGTGAGCTGTTTTGTAAAGGCTATATAGATCTGGAAATGACATTTTATAGGCTATTATGTTGCTGAAATTTTTGTAAAAATTTCCACTTTCAGATTTATTAATAACAGGTGAAGCTGTGAAGCTTTTTGGCACTATTTTCGACATACCCGATTTGGGGTTTCTTAAAAAATTTGGTGGATCTTTGTGATATCAATTGTTTGATCTTAAAGATCTGATTAAAGGTTGGAAATATCATGTAAAATCAGAAAAGGGACATTACAGTGGTATCAGAGCCATGATCTTGCCAGCCTGAGGGTTTGTAGAAGTTTGCAGGTCAGTTTTGACAACTACCCAGATCTTGCATTTCAGTTTTGAGAACTACCCAAATCTTGCATGTCATAATTTATGATTGCATGTTGCTTCTAATCAGATGCATGTCAAAATTTATGGTTGCATGCTACTTCTAATCATTTTCATGTTAGTTCTTGGTGAATTTGGTGGTTGTAGAAGTTTGCATTTCAGTTTTGACAAGTACCCAGATCTTGCATGTCAGTTTTGACAACTACCCAAATCTTGCATGTCATAATTTGGTGGTTGCATGTTGCTTCTAATCAGTTGCATGTCCAAATCTATGGTTTCATGCTACTTCTAATCATTTTCATGTTAGTTCTTGGTGAATTTGGTGGTTGTAGAAGTTTGCATGTCAGTTTTGACAACTACCCAGATCTTGCATGTCAGTTTTGACAACTACCCAGATCTTGCATGTCATAATTTGGTGGTTGCATGTTGCTTCTAATCAGTTGCATGTCCAAATCTATGGTTGCATGCTACTTCTAATAATTTGCATGTTAGTTCTTGGTGCTTGAAGAAGTTATATCCTATTGGGGTTACACTCTACTTTATCCAGAATGGACAGGTATAGTACAGAGTCTCAGAGGGAACGATCTTGGACAATTGATAGCCAGAGTCAAAATAGTAGAAAGGATGGTTATTTAGACATTCGAGATAAACTTATGAAAATAAGCCATGACATGTCTAAACAGTTGGTTGAGCACCACCGTATAAATGACATGTTATCTGACCCAGCTAAGGTGGATAAGTTGACTGGATTTCTATTTGGCAGATTTTCTCACAGGACAGATGACACAATTCCCAAGAACTTGCATGAGGAGTTTGAGAAACTAGTTGATAGCCAGGTAGAGGTCTCAGATTCTACTCTGCCACAGGAGGTGGTGGGAAAGGATATCACACATATTGATAGTAACAGTCAACTTGATACTCAAATTGAGACAATTGTTTACAGGTCGTCAAAGGGTGATGCCACAGGTATTCAAGATGGTATAGTTACAACAGGCAGTGACTACAGTGTAGTGGGTTCAGATGATGATTATGAGGATGTTGTTGTGCAGGATGGTGAGATACCTGGTAGAGATGAGCAGACATTGAGCATTCATGACTTTGCTGAGAAAGAGTACCAGGCACAGTTAGATGCTTCATCACATGAGGTTGAGGCTGGTAGTACTTCACATGATTTGTCCAGCCAGCTGAAGGTGAACCAAGATAGTATTGTGACTTCATTATCTTATCATGACAGGTATGTGGAGTTAGTTGGTGTTGGTCATATTACTCAGGTGAGGAGTTTTCTTGAGTTACCAGTTGATTCTAGTTTACGGATATGGACTCGAGATTGTTATATTGGCATTTGGGATTCAGTTGACTGGAGATCTTTAACACTTTTTGGTAGCAGTGTTTGTTTGGGTGCTATCATGGATTTGATTAGCAGATTACACGGTGTTGTCTTTTCTTGTGCCAGTATCTTGTTTGATGTTGGTATTAGTTTTTATACACCAATGTTGGGCTTTGTTCATATATCCAGTCGACCATACTTGCTGGAATGTGTTGATGATATTTCATATTTGGCAGTGTGTATAGATGAGTCCCAGGATCATATTGGCATTGATGACATCCAGGAGGATGCAGTGGGCAGTTTTGAAGACTTAGTTTCCTTGGGTACAGAGGAGTTGGACAACAATGCTAATGTTTTTGATACTCCATATGTTGATATGAGCTTTAGATTTGATTCACAGGATATGGATGGTTATACTCTAGAGACTAGTAACTTTGAGGACACTCCTTCAGACAGTGCATCAGAGGAGGTTTGTAGGAGACAGTCACGCCAGTGCCATCATGTGTCTAATCAGTTGAGAGTTAGTGACCAAGACATTGCTATCACTTGCCAACATTTCCATGCTGCTTGTTAGTTGTTAGCAGTTTATGGATGGGGTTCTTCTACTAGTGATGAGCAGGGAGGAAGTTATATTTCCTTGACAGAGATCCACTCTTTATGGGAGGCTATTCAGATTTTGAGACAAAATTATATGCAGTTGGTAGCCAACAGAGATTATCTTATGGAGTGGGGCAGTACAGCATATGATGCATTGTTGGCCAAGGAAGATGAGGTGAGTGAGCTTACTGAGCAGCTTGAGGTGACTTCTGAGATTCTTGAGAGTACATAGTTGGCTCTCAAGGAGTCACAGTTTCATTTGGCTAAGGTGACCATGGAGTTAGAGCGACTACAGTCTTTACCTAATTCTATACAGTCACAAGCTGTGGTGTTTGGTGATCCGAGGATGTCCATGGCCGAGATTGTTAGAGACAGTGGAGATGGGGATGCATCCATCCTTGATACTAACATTGGCATATCAGGTTCATTCCCACTAGAGTCAGGTTCAATTGAGTTGGGTGCTGTAGCAGATTTTTGTGGTGTGCTTGACATGGTGGTGACCTCTAGTACTAATGGCACGAAGACTAGAGATGTTGTATCAAAGACCATGTGTGACATTGGTGAGCTGATAGTTGGCATGGTTCCTACTAGTAATACTACTCCCTTCTCAATGTCTTCAGAGGTAGTAGTCAGTTTCAACTTGGTTAATGATCGATTGCAGTTAGTTACATCTGGATTGCAGTCTGAGCCACTGACTGAGATTGGTGCATTCTATCGGCATTACACTGTGAGGTATGCTCATCTATCTACCTTTGATGACCATGTTGATGAGATGATGATACAGAGATGTACTTTGGTTCCTAGTGCTTATCATCAGTTATGGGATAGTTTGATGCCTCGGGATGAGAGTTGTGATGGGCATGACATGGTGATAGGTCCTGCAATTGACAGGTTGATAATACATGACTTAGAGCAGGAGTTTTGGAGTGATGCTTTAGCAGGTGTTGTTATTGATTCTATTCCTTTGGCTATGACATCTCTTGACTTAGCCGGTGATCAGTCACAGTGGGTTGTATCACTTCTTCATGGTGAGCTGTTGACTGAGGTTAGTTTTTTTTATCAACATTATATTGCAGGGTATGTACATCAGTTAGCATTTGATCCTTGTGCTGAGGAGTTGATGGCAGACAAATTTGGTTTGGATTCCATTTCTTACTCTTTATCTTGTAATGTCTTTTCACCATCAGCAGTGTATGGGAGTTATGGTTATGAGATAGTGGCCGATGATTTGCAGAGTTGTGTTGACTGCAGGAGTTGTACAGTGTGTGGATTCTCCATACTTGGTACAGTTTCATTCGAGAGGGTTCACCATTGTTGCAGAGTTGGATTGTACATTCCATATAGGCCAGTGGGATGCGTTGATGGTATTTACTGTGTTGGTAGTTTGATTTGTCCACTTTACTTGGGTTCTGATGTTCTAAGAGTTTGTGCCTCATGGGTTTTTGATTGTGGTAGTGGTGATTTCGGAGTTTGGTTGAGCTATAATTGTCAATTTGATTATGGATTCCTCTTGGTCATATTGCAGAGGATATTGCAGGAGCCTGTGTTAATTGGTATTAGTATAGTTCATGACTACATTTGGGATCCAGGTGGATTGATTGGTTTATTGTTCAACCATTGCTTGAGGACAAGCAATGATTGGGGGGGGAGGACTTCTCATGTTCCCTTTTCAAATAATTAAAAAAGAAAATCTTTGCTAAGGCAGGCAGGCCCAAGAAAGTGAAGTTTCGAAAAAAGGGGGTTAATCTTTGGAAACCGTTGGACTAATAAATGAAAATTATTATTAAAATAAGTTTCATTAACCTCTCTTGGACATGAGTTACAATTATGCCCTCTTTTAAGGGGTTTGGAGGCATTTTGGGCTCATTCCAGAACTTGATTTTTGCTCATTCTTTGTTATTCTTCAGAGGCTGCCAAACCTGTGGAGAAGGAGACCCAAGAACGGGAGTTTGCAAGTTTCCAAGGAGACCGAAGAACGGGAGTTTGCAGGTTTTCAGGAAGGCTAAGGACGGGAGTTTGAAGCCATTCCATGTGCATGCTCATACAGAGTTTGCCTTTGTGCTGAACAGTGTAGATTTGTGGGTTTTTGGGTGTGGTTTTTTGCATGAGTTTGGTGTTTTCAGTTGAACATTTCATATCAGTTTTGGTTGCTATTGTATTTCAGACTTTAAGTTGTTAAAATAGAGCTGAATATATGTATTGGGACATGATTAAACTTCTGAGATAGTTTATTAGTGTTTTGGTGGTGTTTCCGGGCATTACACATTACTCTTAGAGTACTTGGTGAATATCATTGATATTTTAGGAGGCCAATATTCTTGATATCAAATGTGGTATCTAAAATGTTTTGAATAAGTGGTGAATATCGTTGATAGTCTGGGAGGCTAATACTCTTGATATCAAAAACATTTTTGAGTAAGTGGTGAATATCATTAATATTCTAGGAGGTCAATACTCTTGATATCAAACCTTATTTGAGTACTTGGTGAATATCGGATGTTGATATTTTGGGAGGCCAATACTCTTGATATCAAATGTGATATCAAACCTTGTTTTTGAGTACTTGATGAATATTGGATATCAATATTCTGAGAGATCAAGACTCTTGATATAAAATGTGATATCATACCCTAGTTTGAGAAATTGATGAATATCATATGTTGATATTCTGGAGATCAATACTCTTGATATTGTATGCTATATATTAAATGGTGGAAAACTTTTGAGATATCCTTAATATTACCAATGGTGTAATATTTGCATTGTGTTTATCCTCCCTTGCTAAGAGGGAGTGTTAATGTTTGGTAGCTTCTATTGGATAGCTTTATGGTTATTCATATAAAATTATATATGAGATATAATAGTACGTGAGACATAAGCTTATATATATATATATATATATATATATATATATATATATATATATATATATATATATATATATATATATGTATATATATATATATATATATATATATATATATATGTATGTATGTATATATATATATATATATATATATATATATATATATATATATATATATGTATGTATATATATATATATATGTATGTATGTATATATATATATGTATGTATATATATATATATATATATATATATATACATATATATATATATATATATATATATAATATTAAGTTTGCATTATTAATAATATATTTATTGAATAGACATGTCTATTCATTGACCTATGCCTAATATAAATGAGAGGATGTTGCATATGGAAAACATATACCTGATTACAAAGCAATGCCATTACATTTGTAGCTGATCCGAGAAACATCAACATTAATTAAATTAATAAATATATTATTAAAAACACTTCAAAAATTAATTAAAGAGAGAAAGCTAATTATTTAAATTAACTTATTTTGTAATTAAATATTTAAAAGAATTGTGCATGAAAAGGTAAAAGATAATAAAGTAATAAAAAGTAATTGATCAGTGAGTTCTCTCTCATGATTGCACAATCAGAACTCCAATTTAGGGGAGAACTCTTTATTAGATATCTAGAGCTCATTTTGCAATTACATAGGTTTTGGGGAGCAAAATTTGGATTTGGATAAAAAGAATTGTTCAAAGTTTTGAAGGGTTTGAATTTGCATGCATTCACAGATTGTCTCAGCTTTTAGTTGTAGTTTTGAGGTTTTGTGAGCAAAAATTTATAATTGGATCAAAAGAATTGTTGAAAGTTTTAGAGGGTTTGCATTTGCATACATTCACATATTGTCTTAGATTTTAGTTGTAGTTTTGAGGTAGGGTTTGAAAACCCATTGTAGAATTTTATTGAAAGATCTGTCTACTTTGTGTCTTCCTAAGTGTTTGCATATTGCTTATTAATTTACTATATTTATTGTTGAATAAAGAATTCTGTTGTAGATTTAAAAAAATGAAAACTTATTAATCAAGAAAACTTGACTGAAGAAAATTATAGAAAAATTGTAGAAAGTTATTGTGACTGTATTCTTATAAACCTCTTTCTAATATAACAAAATTTTGATTATTGAAAATTGGAAGAAAACAATAAATTGAACAGTTAGGATTTCAACTTTAAATTTGTCATTAGAACTATGTAATTATCATGAATTTTTTAAATATAGATGAATTTTTTTTTACATTTAAAATAATTTTATTTTAATATTTATTTGGAAATCAAAAGATTAATTGTGAGGAAAGCATGTTGTAACTAAACGTATACATACATGTGAAAACAAATATGCTAAAAATAGAAAACTAAGTATAGTATGATTACATGCATGTGAATATAAATATGTTAAAAATAAAAAGCTAACTATAGTATGGTTACATGCATGTGAAAACAAATATGCTAAAAATAGAAAATTAAGTACGGTACATGGTTACATCCATGTGAATATAAATAAGTTAAAAATAAAAAATTAAGTATAATATGGTTGCATGTGAAAACAAATAAGCTAAAATTAGAAAACTAAGTATAATATAGTTATAAGTATGTGAAAACAAATATGCTAAAAATAGAAAACTAAGTATAGTAATATTACATGCATGTGATAACAAATATGCTAAAAATAGAAAACTAAGTATAGTAATATTACATGCATGTGATAACAAATATGCTAAAAATAGAAAACTAAGTATAGTATACTTGCATGATTTAAGAGATCAAAGACATGTGAAAATGCTAATTGAATGTTTATTTTTATATTATAAAAATATAGTTTAATTTTTGATTTATTTATTTAATAATAATAATTTGTTAATTTTTAAATGAAATAAATATTATCCATTTAGTTATAAAGTGAATATTAGTATTAGTGATTATTTAAGTTTAATTAAACTCTTAGTTGCATATAAATGATTTTACGATTATTAATGCAAGAGAGAAGTTAATAAATAAATATTTAGGATTTTATTATGTTTTAAGAGAAGTTGTGGTAGAGTTCACTTTGTAATCATTTAGTTAATAACTATTTGACTTTATGAGAGAAATAATAAATAATTAAATTAAATTTATAATTTTATCTCTAGTTGCATTATGAATTAAAGGAAAAGTAAATATTAATATTGAACTTAAATAGAAGTCAAACTAATATTTTTAAAATGAAATTGATATTAGTATTTAATATAATAATATACATTTATGTTATTAATTAAATTATTTATTATTTAAGATTATTTAAATTAATAACATGATAATATTGCATGATATTTTATATACATAAAAAGATTGAATATTTAAACTTATTGTTTTAAATAAGTATATTAGCATAACAATTTATATTAACATGTATATCCTTATGACCCAAACTAAACAAGAGAAATTGGTGGAATTAAATCACGTGGCTGAAAACTATGTGTTTTCTAATATTCTATTTATAGTCTTGTGATGTTTATTTTCTTAATAGTTTTTCTTTGTGGGTTGTTTAGTTGGCCAAGTCAGGATGTGTACTAGAGGCATTTTTGAGATTTCTTTTATGGTTATTTGACTAGATGTCATGATGTGCTTTATGATTTGAATTAAGATTTATGTTTTATGAGTTTTATACTATTGAACATTTATGAGAATTTGGGTTTTGAGAACCAATGTTATTTTTTGGGTTGCCTGTTAAGGAAACAAATTTGATCAGTATTACTCTTGTGGTATGGTACACTATTGTGATTTTTGGGAAGGCAATCTAGGTGCATGCCTATGAGAGTGACTTGCAATGGGGCTGGGGCCCAAAGTGACCGCTACGGTAACTTATTATACGTTGTGTAACAAGTGATAACATAGTAATTAAAATATCTTGCCTAGTCCTTTCTTTAAGATACATTAAAATGATAAGTTAGAGATTTTTTCTCGTTCATGCTTTGAGTGCTTGTATAGACGAAGGATGAGATGGAGATGATACCTTGAGAGGTATGACTAGTTTCTTTATCTTCACGAGAGGGTATCTTGGTTTCACATAGAGTCACTAGGGGGTCGGGGTCTTGAGAGACTGCTAGAGTAACCTTAGAGTTGGCTCATGTGATGACACTCCATTGTATGTAGCCGGAGTCTTCTTCATGATTTTGTTTATATTTGTCTCTATTGGTGTACTGGTTTGATATTACTTTTGATGGTGCATTTATTGCGAGTTGTTACTCATTGATTGGATGTCATTTATTGTTGACAATTGACTTTTATTAATGAATGATCAATTATTCATTGGTGGTATTTTTATTGTTGGAGTTAGTGATTGGTAGTTTACTTTTATTTATGACAGTTATTATTTGTTGGTCATTGTGCTTGTAACACTTGATATTGATTTATAGGTGCTTATATATTTTTGGTCTTGGTATTTGAATGTTGACTTGGTATGAGATGTTAGTATTAGAATGAGTGTCCTTTCAAAATTGATTATCTCTTTTTCTTGAGTAGTTTGTGTTACCCTTGAGGTCATTTTGGCTATCAAGATTTATTGCCTAGGATTATTTTATGATTTGATTATCTGTGTGCGGATCATACATTATCTCTCCTACTCGGGGAGAGTGGGAACCTAATTAGGTGACCACACAATCAAGAGGTAGTGGTATTCTTATCATTTGGGTCCCCCTCAGATTGACAATTGTTGGATGCTCCTTGATACAGTGGTACTATTATCATTCTTCCTCTTCTCTTGAAAACTTCTATTCATTTGATATATCCATGCATCATGTGTTTCGAGATCCTATGGGATATTATATTGTATATTAATATACTTGTATCTATTTTCACATACCTTGTAACGTGTAGCAGATATTATTCATTAGACGTGCTTTCATATTATTAGTTGTACATATATATTTTCTTATATGATTATGTATGTGTTTATTCATTTTATGATTATGGACATTGTAATTGAGACTTAAACTTATTAATAAAACTTTCTAAAACTTTCTTAAATGTGACTCAACGTGAAGGAACCCTTGAGAAATTGAAATTGTATTGTAATTGATTACATGTTCTTGATGTGTATGTATATATTGCTTCCACATATTGTTACTTTGATGTTGTTTAAACTTTTAAAAAAAATAGTTCAATAAACTTTGTAACATGTTAGGTTTATTTCTTTTGGGTTCCCAAGTGAGGTGTTATAGTTCGTATCATTTTTACTACAAGCACACCCATTATCCATATTAAAAAATGACCTTTGCCTCACGTTTCAATTAGTTTATTGTCCTTGCAAATTGAAGCATCACAATAAAGTAAGAATAATGCCCTATATATTACATTTTTCTTACAAATATGGAAAGTTTATGATACAAAATAAATTCTAGCCTGACATTAAGGCTTCTAATTCTAAAGAAAAAACTATAACATCCTTCAACAAGTAGCCTAACTCCTAGAACCAAATTAAAAGATTGTATAACACACGCAATCAAATCCAAATTCTCACCCCAAAATAGAAGAGGAAAATGCAAAACTATATGTTTGACAGGCTGAGCACAAGACATATAATGCTTGAGTTTTAGAAGATCCAAGATTCAAAGTGCGAACACATAAATGAGGTCGACTCTCTAACTGACCCCACACACACTATAGATCACGTGATTCAAAGACTAGATATTGTGTACAACTAATGACTCAAAGGGGAATTGAACCCTCCAACACATAATAATTGAAGACACAAGAAATTGCATTTCACACTGAAAGCAATAATAAGAGAAGCATTGCACTGGAATGTTTACCTATACTTTGCCTTGAAAAGGAAAACGAAGAAGTGCAAGTTTGGAATTTGGTGGAAACTAAAATTGTATTCTAGATTAGACTATTGAGAGGAAAATTAAAAAAAATGAAACAATTTCCCTAAATTTAGAATTAACATTGAACAAAAAATAACTCAAAACTGAATGAAACCCTGAAAATTGAGGAACCCATAGAGACAACATACCTATTCATAATTTTTCCATTCTTATTAACGTTCCTTGTAGGCTTGTAGATCAAGTGAGAGTTCTTCTTGATATTCACATTGAGTTTTCTCATCAAACACCAAAATACACTCTTTTTGCAATTCCCTTGAAATAATACCAAAATACCTGATAATTATAGATAACAATGTTTTTGAATTGGATTACATATGATGCCAAAACATGAAGGAACCAACCTTTCGCCCTACAAAAGTTTCTAGGGTCATGAAGTGTATAAACTCTAGGGGCAAAATGGTTTCATACCCTTGCTTGTCATGAAGAACTTATTGTTTAACTACATCTTGAAAATTTGATGCAGCTTCGAGCACTTCTTGTTGAGTTAATATTGACGAGACAATCACAAAAATAGCTTGAAATCTATCCTCATCTCATGTAAATTCTCAATCATCGACCATTGTATGAAGATAAAATACTCATTTTATGTGTAGGGGATTTAGTGACCACCCCAGCTTTGGCATGCCCACACCAACTACTCTGTTGATACTATCGAAAACATCCCCTTCACCCATGGCTTCCCATTGCATTACCATCAATTTCACATTTAAAAGACAAAAGCAGAAGATGGGGAGGGAAGGAGGCCAAAATATATTGAATGTCAAAGGTAGTGACAGAAAGTGGTGGAAGTTGACTGCTTAATCACTTGGCCTCTTATAAGTAGGTCTGTGACGTACATATTTCGGATAAATTACTGACAACAAAGTTCTCGTTTAGAACAACAATGGGATGAAATTCCAGCAAGGTCTCGTTGAAAGCCTATTAACTAATAAAAGTTACATTTAAGAATAGATATTTAAATAAAAGGTTATGTCAATGGGCCCTTGGTCTATTGGTGAAGTTGAATGGCTCACAAAGAGCTCACCAGAGATTAAGTCTTGCTGAGTGCAAGGCTTAAAGACATCATAAGGGATGAGGCCAAGATCGTGCCCTGAGCGAATTTGACAGCGTGGATGCTCTTTAGTCCTTGGCTCTTAGCCGAAGAGATTTCAGACATGCGTGGGCCTCTATTGAGTAGCTAAAACTTGTTTGTGGATGACCTCCATAAAATAAAATAAAAAAAAAAAATTACAAACATCTGACCTCTCTATGATGTCATCTTAAAGACGAACAACATGCATAGCTTATTTGAAGGTGACAAGATAAAACAGCTATTTCCTTTTTGGTTAAGACCCATATAAAAAGATGAGAAATTAAAAAGAGTTTGAAAATTTCCTAATGCCCTTGTTCTTTGTCCACTCGATTGTGTGCACATCATTAAAAAAACATTCATTCATTCATTCAAACTTATCCTTTTTCCTTTGCTTGGCATTCAAGCCATCTTTTGACCAAAATGTGTAGGCGTTTTCCACGCCGACTCGGGGGACACTAATTTCGGCTTTTTACGTTTAATGTTAACAAAGAGCAGAGCGATATTCGAGTCCGAGGTTGTTGCCATGGATTCCGCGATGATAATGTCTATTTCTCTTGTGTCGAAGCAGTAGCAAATTTCTCTGTAAGTAGAAGTCCATTCGTCTGACTCTTTCATTAACGTTTTCATTAAAGGAAACAATTAAAATAGAGAACTGTTAGGCAGCAGTATCAATTCATTTCAATGGCGTCTGTGAGGGTTCACCATGCTTCCTCTCGGTCCCGATATGTTTTTAGTTGTGTGGAAGGCGACTCGAATCCTGCTCGATCTGAAGCGTATTTATCGCACCACAGGAACCCCAAAATCGTTAACAAGGCTGAATCCCAAAAAACCCTAGCCAAGGTTCGGAGGCATGAGATATCTAGGGTAAAGGGCTGGGAAGATCGGGCTAACTGTGGAAGCGGTACATCCAGTCGGAGTATTTCGAGGAGCAGCGCTTCAGAGAGAGAGCCTGGGGAGATTTCGTGTGTAGAACAGGGCGAAGAATTGATGTATTTTCACGGCAAGGTCAAAAGGTCGTATGTTAGGAGAGAATATTCACGGGATGCTGAAATTGAGGCAAGTAAGAGAAAATATTCATTGGGAAATGGATGGGGTGCGGGACAGAGGGCTCCAATGTCGAACGATGATGAGTTAGAGCCCGGGCAGATCCAGGAGAGCCCAGAAGAGGCCCATTGGTTGCCGAATAATTCGGCATCGTGGTGGGCTGATGCAAATGACGAGTCACAGAGTCCAAACCCTAAGAGGGTGAAACTTTCTTCGAACCCTGGTAAAAGAGCTGCTTCAAGCCCTAGTCTGAAGCCTATTTCAGATCATAGTGTAATGGTTTCTTCAGAAATTAGTGGGGAAATTTCTTCAGACAATATTTCAAACATTTCTTTTGAGTCTAGCGTAAAGTTTTCTGCCAATAATGTTGAAAATTCTGTTTCAAGCCCCAGGCTATGTCCTCTTTCAAATCTTAGTGCAAATTCATCTTATGACACCAGTGTGAGGAATTATTTTGATTCTGATGCTAGGATTTTGTCTTGTCTAAACCAATATTCAATCGCTATGGAAGGAGAGTCATTGATTGTCAAAAGCCCTGAATTAGATATGGAAGAGGTGCCATTAGTAAACATAGCAGCATCTCGATGGGTTGATGATGTGTATTTTGATAGTCCGAATTTGAAAAGAAGTAGAGTGTCTCCAGATGTTGGTTATTCTGACGAGAGACGACAACAAAAAAATAAGTTTTTTGTAAACAGTAGTTCAGGAGAAACCCTGTCTCCTGAAAAACGTGACCTGGAAAGACAGAGAGCTGCTGTTTCAGGGGTGAGTTCTTTATGTTCTGATAGTGATGGCAATCGCCATGGCTGTGAAACTTTGTGGAATGGTGAAATTGGAGATGATGAGCACAATCTGAAAATTGTGGATACTGATGATAGACACGACCTTAAAGTTGGGGCTTCTGATGAGAATAATGATCAAATGGATATGGATGGAGATGATTATCAAGCTTGTTTAGATCCAAATGAGGAGTTGCCTTTGGATTGTGATTCTCTAGTAATGTCTCCCCTGGCAGTGGCTGTAAGAAGAATTGACATGATGCAAGGTTGCAGGAGTGTTGACGAGTTTGAAAGATTGAATAAAATTAATGAGGGTACTTATGGTATTGTGTATAAGGCAAGGAACAAGAAGACCGGAGAAATTGTTGCATTAAAGAAGGTCAAAATGGAAAGAGAGAGGGAAGGCTTTCCTATGACTGCATTAAGAGAAATTAACGTGTTATTGTCTTTGAGTCATCCTTCTGTTGTTAATGTGAAGGAAGTAGTTGTAAATGACAAGGTAGACAATGTCTTTATGGTGATGGAGTATATGGAACATGATCTTAAGGATTTTATAGGCATGATGAAACATCCTTTCAGCACTAGTGAAGTTAAGTGCCTTATGCTGCAGCTTCTCCAGGGTGTCAATTTTCTCCATGACAATTGGGTTTTGCACAGGTACTTTAGTTTTTTTTCGGTTTTTTGTATATTAGACTCAATTTTAGATTTTTTTGTATATTTGATTCAATTGTAGATTTTTTTTGTATACTTGGCTCTATTTTTATTTGGTATTTAGCATGGAACATTCTTTTTCCTAGTTTTTCTTTGTTTGTGTTACATAGCTATAAATAGTGTCTAAGTTTTAACCACTATGTAGACATTATTGTTATGCTCTTTTGATCCCGAATTCTGTTCAAGAGTTTATTTTTGTTTTTTGACCCAAAGAACACTATTATTATGTTCTCTTGATCCTGAACTCTATTTAAGAATTCATTTTTGTTCTTCAACCCAAAGAAAATTGTAGTTTTAGAACTTGAAAGCATGGTAGATCAGCTATCACATGTTGTTTCACTTTTGGAGTCCCTTTGGACATTCTGCTGTGATTTATATCAATTAGTGCTGATATTTTATCTTCAGACTATTTCTTCATGACATTATGTACATGAAGTTAAAGTTGAATATTACTCTATATTGTCTGCCACCAGCTAGATATGAGATATGATTTTTATAATCCATCTTATTTCTTTGACTTGGATAGGGATCTGAAGACTTCTAATCTCTTAATAAATAACAAGGGAGAGTTAAAGATCTGTGACTTCGGTTTGGCTCGTCAGTATGGCAGTCCTTTGAAAACTTACACTAATTTGGTGGTTACCTTATGGTACAGGTATGGTGACTTTGACATTTTTAATTCTATTAGTAACTGATTTTGATCATGTGTCATGCCTGGTTCACTGTAATAAACTTTCAACACAATTTTAATGTTTTTAAATTAAGAATGTTTACATACTACATGCTGCTTATAATTTCTTTGTAGACTTTATTTATATATTAATTTGTTTATCCCAAACAAAAGAGTTCTGTTCATTTACGATTTCAATCTGTGCAGAGCACCAGAACTTCTCTTGGGAGCCAAGAAGTACTCAACAGCTGTTGACATGTGGTCTGTGGGCTGTATAATGGCAGAGCTTTTATCAAAAGAGCCTCTTTTTAGTGGAAAGAGTGAAATAGATCAATTAGATAAGGTACACAGCCTCAAACCCCTTAAATTTTGTATACAAGATTCATTTCAGTTTAGAAAATCATTCCTGAGAATGCTAACAATTTTGTACTTTATGGTTATTGCAGATATTTAAGATCTTGGGGACGCCAAATCAGAAGATATGGCCTGAATTTGTTAATTTGCCAGGAGCAAAATGCAGATTTGTTAAACAACCGTAAGAATCAATTTGTTATGCTGGCTTATTTAAAGCACATATGGTTTCTGCCACAGAAGTTAACATACATAAGCTGTCATTTGATTGCCTTCTTTTTTTTGTATTATATTAATGACAAATTGAAATTTGATTTTTTTGATACAGATATAAACTTCGAGAAAAGTTTCCAGCAGCTTCATTTACAAGCAAGACAACTTTATCTGAGAGTGGATTTGATCTTCTTAATCGCCTTCTTACATATGATCCCGACAAGGTGACAATGGAACACTGTTGTAATTTTTAAATATTTCAAGATGTGTACTTATACATATCTATGTTCATTATTAAGTTATTAGTTAGTATCCTTCTCTGATCGTTGTGTTGGGGTTGTGTTTCCAGCGGATAACTGCTGAAGAAGCCTTAAACCATGATTGGTTTAAAGAGGTGCCTGTAGCAAAGTCAAAAGAGTTCATGCCAACATATCCCACAAGAAGTGATCATGACAGGTTGGTGTCAACTTGTATGAATGTTTTTATTTTATTTTTGGTGTTTGTGGAAGTTGACTTTTTTAGTTTGAATACTTGATCATTGTTTATAGCCGATTTCCCTAAATGATGTCAACATTATTATTCATTTCTTTTACTGTTCTTTCTACAGACAATCAAGGAGGTTGCAGAAGAGCCCAGACCCTTTAGCCCAACTTAAAAGGGAGACACAACAAGGTGAACTAGCTATTGGTGGCTTGTTTGGCTGATTTTGTTGCCAATGAGTGTTTTAAGAGAAACCATGACATAACAGGGTGGTTTTTTTTTTGATGTATTCATAGAAAGTGTTTCTGATGAATCTTCGAGACTGCATTTCAAGATCAGTACTATTATTGGAAGGACTGTCTTGAAGTGCTCAGATATTTCATGTACTGTGCAAGAAGATCTATCACAAGTCCCTGCTGAAGTTGACAACCAGGTGAATTATGCACCAGACATGTTTATGGTTAAGATTAGATGGAATCATTAAGTTACTGAAATGTAGCTTAAGTGCTTCTGTTTGATGCTTAACATATTCATAGCACTTGTAAATATCAAATTGTATTTGAATGAGATAAAGAGATTCATTTACCCACAATCATGAATCTGATTGAAAGTGATATGGAAATATTTTTTGGGTGTAATGTTTCTTTGTATATTCGATATTTCATGTCGTATATTTAATCTTAGAGAGTTTTTGGTGCAAGAGAACGTCTGGTGAAAGTGGAGATCATGCTATTTGCTTTTTAGATTTACAACTGAAGGTTGGAGGCAAATATCCACATCAAGGTAATTTCTGTTATTTAAACTTTTTTTGTCATCAGTGATACCAGTTCTTGATGGGAATCATTGCTGGCAGACCTGAACTATTGTAGAATACTTGCTATAATGCTATATGAAGCTGTAGCTTAGGGTGATTTTTTATTGTTTTTGTATTGTCTTTATATCTATGGAAAATTCAAAATACTAATAACCCATGATTCTGATAATGAATGTACTTGTGACATGCTTTAAACTTTTAATAATCATCCAGGTAACTATGCATTTACTAAATTTTTTTCAATTTGTTATTATTAGTTAAGACTAGCAGGTGTGAAATTCCTGTTAGATTTACATGTGGGCCTTGCAAATATGGGAGAGACGGAGCATGCTTAGAGCTGTAACTTTGAGCAATGTTGCTATGTAGTAGCATGAAGGGGTGTTTGGTATTGTTTTTACATCATCTTTATTACTTCGGAAAATGGACCATGATTCTGACATGAGCCAAAACTATGTCATGCGTATAACATTTAATATAATCTTAAGAACTGTTCATTAATCATTTTTGAGTTTGTTATTTTACCATTTTAGTTTGCTAGTTGTTTAATTGGAAGTTTGATTTACATGTAGCCATGCCAATATGGAAGAAACAATTAGATTTTGCTGTAGAATTTTGGTTACTGTGCAGCTTAATACATGTTTGTGACAATGATATTAGCTAATTATACACGAGGTTTTAACACATTTCAAAGCATTTCAAGAATAACACAGTATTTAAAAGAGAGTGGGTCATTTATGGAAAATAGCATGCTTTAAAAGTCCATAATGTGTATGCAATGTGCATCATATTTGGCTAATTTTGCCAGGATTTATATGATAGTTTTTAAGAGTTGTTTTTGTGATGAGTAACCTCCAAAGCTGAAGGCATCTCATTATCATGGCTGAATGGCTGAACTCAAAATTGTAATAAGTATTTATTTATTTTGTAGTTGGATATGCTTTTTTTATGGTAAGGGAAAAATTTGTGGAAGTTTGTTGCCTAGTTTAATAATTAGATTAAGATATTGCCAATTGATGATGGTAAATTGGTATTTTAGTATTGGTAAACTGCCCTTGGTTTTGCAATTTTTATAAGAAAATAATATCTACTAAGCATTTGTGCGAACAAATTATTTTTCTGGTTAGCTTTGAAGGGTTTCAGGTCTCTTCAAAATCTGTTTTAGCATTAATCAAAAACAAATTATTTGGCCAGAGCAATTTTGAGCTTTGATAAGCTATTGAATGTTAAGTGCAATATCTGCTTGACCTGTTAAATGAACAGCCTGAAGCTAGGATATTGCCTTTTAAGTCTGGAAGAAATTTCTACGAACTTCATCTCTGTAAGCATAGATGATGACGATGATTTGATATGACTAAATAAGCCTACCTATGCTGGATTTGGAGCATCTGCAATGCATCTAGTTTACTTCCCATTTTGAGAGAAGGCTACATTGATCATCAGAAATATCACTTTTTGTGCCTCGTGTAACTCATTTTTTGTGCTTCATATAACTCACTTTTTGTGCCTCCTGTACTTGATATACTTGATATTGGTGGCAAGGCATCTGATTACGAAATTTCACTCTTGTTTCTTAGCTGTTAGTTTCCTGTACATTGATATGCTAATCTTTACAATGTTGTTTAACAATTTTGTTATGTAATAAGTAGATTTGTTTGTACTGCTATGCTTCATATAGTTGTTGCTCTTTTATAGTTTTCATTTTGAGATAATGTTTTGCATCTTGATATACGTATGTAGCATCACATGCAACCGTTCTTAGAATTGGAAAGCCTTTAATGTTTTGGACACTCAGCAAATTTGTCAAGTGTCAAATATGGCTTGCCACATTCATGACATTTTTCTTGATATGATAACATGCAGTATTTAGTTGCAGCTGGTATAAGTGGGACATGGACTGGACCTCACCCTTGTTTATGATTTCTAGCTGTGGAGTTGCATGTGAGGTAAAATCTAATAAGTTTTATTGCTTTCTTGGTATATTGTGCAACTGGCTTTGAATTGGTTCTAATTTAGATACTTAGTTTACTATTTAATAGATCATTTTTGGTTTAATGGATCATTTTTAGTTCTATTTAATAGATCATTTTTGGTTTAATGGATCATTTTTAGTTTAATAGATCTTTTTTGAATGCTTATATCCAATGTTGTTATCTTTGTAATATGTTTAACAAAGCTGAGTTAAAAGGATAGGGAAACAAGTATTATTGGATGTTCATTGCAGTTGTCTACCGATTAATGAGGATTTGTCTCCCTACTTGCCGTTATCCATATGGCTTAGACAGACAGATATTGGGGTCTAGATTATTATAGAGTGCCATGGTGATGCTGTTTTCTTAGCCAATCATTTTAATGTAAATTTAATGGGGATGTCATGATTTGACTCATGAGTATCAACATTTATATCAAGATTTAGTATAATGCATTTGCATATTCGTTGTGATGTTTGTAAGCTTTTGAAAGCGAGCAGTAATCAAAATGTAAAAGTTTGGCAAGCAGTAATCAAAGGTAAAAGTTTGGCAAGTTTGTATGCGAGTATGTTGCGACCAAATATAAAAGCTGAATGGATTTGCTGATTTACTTGTGATGTTATTTTTCCTTAACTAGAGCACTGTCTAAGGTTCTTAATAGATGTAAATGTATTGCAGTTATAATTTGATTTTTACATCATCTGTTTCCTCGTAATGATTGATAATGCTAGCAAAAAAATGTAGTAGATGATTTGATGACTTTCAAGAGGCTAAGGCACAGTGATAACTGCTCTTTTAATTCTTAAGGAACAGTTACTTGTTAATCACACAGATAATTGTTTAGTTTTGTCAAAGATGCATGGCAACAGATATGGAAACAAACACAGATGCCATTGGTTATGGATATGGGCCAATTTTAAAGATCCACAACATGGATATTGGCTAGATACAACATTAATAAAAAAATACATACCCATCTTTAACACAATTTAAAAATTATTAGTTCATGTTAAAGGCAGATATTATTATATTAATTTATTTCATATGAAAACTTTACTTTTTAGAATTACCACATATTAACTAGATTTTTTAACATATTAGAAGATGTTATTTCAAAAGACAAGTTTATCTCATTCATAAATAACAACTATCATTTTACGATAGGATTATTTAGAATTTTTTATTATATATTTTTAAATTTTTTGATGTGTATTTTTACAATATTACAGTTGAATATGAGTAAACTAATATAATATGGATATTGTCATTTTTACACAATAGTATTTGGTAGGATGCTATTGCATCCATTCATTTCATTTTTTCATTTAAATTGACCAATCAGATTATGGAAACTATAAAGGTTAAATAAATTTTTAATTTTTTTTCGAGATTTTATAATTTACATTTTACATTTTACATTATGGTGTATGTTAATTTTGGTATTTTTACACTACGTGGTATTTGGTAGGATGCTATTGCATCCATTCAATTCATTTTTTCATTTAGATTGACCAATCACATTATGGAAAGTAAAAAGGTTAATAAATTTGAATTTTTTTTATCAAGATTTTTGAATTTACATTTTACAATTTACATTATGGTGTATGTTAATTTTGGTAGGGATATAAATAATTGTTTCTCAACAAAAAGTACAAAAAATGTCATGTATAATAATGAACATGACTTAATGATTAAGATAGGCACAAGTTGACTCTTTGTAACCCTTTATACACCTAAGGGCATAGCATGCCCCCTCTCGTGAGATGCAAGCACTCTTTATACCAAAGAATACCTCCCTTTAAACAACACTTATCTGAACTGTTAGGGTCACTTTTAGTTGTTGTATGAGATTACTTTTTGCAACATCATTTTGCCACTTTGCTTTGGCTTCTAACACCCAATTTGATTGTAATATTGAAAGGGCAAACAATAAGGCTTCATCTTTTTCATCCTTCTTGGAAAGTGCATCAACCACAATATTTTCTTTCCCTTTCTAGTATTCAATTTCAAAGTCATATCCCAACATCTTAGTGACCATTTGTGTTGCTCTTTGTTCCAAAAAATATTTTAGGCTATCATGATCTGTCTTAACCTTGAAGTGTCTACCCATTAGATAAGGCCTCCATTGTTTAACTATGCGAAGGATTACTAACATTTCCTTCTCATAAATAGGTTTGAGTTGATTTTTACCCTTTAATTGATGACTCTCAAAGAAATCGGTGGACCTTGCATGAGAATCGCTCCTATCCCATTTTCAGAAGCATCACATTCCACAATGAATTCCTTGGTGAAGTTTGAAGTGGCAAGCATTGGAGTTGTACACATAGCCTTCTTCTCAAAATCTACATTAGCAAATTCATTCCAATGAAAATAATCCTTCTTCAATAGAGTGGTGAGGGGTGTTGCTAAACGACCATAATTCTTCACAAATCTTCTATAGTATCTTGTCAATCCCAAAGAAACCCTCAGCTTCTAAATAGTTCTTGGAATAGGCCATTCCATGATAGCTTTAATTTTGTTAGGGTCCACCTTTACTCCATGTGAAACTATGTGTGCCAAATACTTCACCTCCTTAAGACCAAAAGCACACTTGGATCCCTTAGCAAAGAGTTGATGATCTTTGAGCAATTGTAATGCTTGATCTACATGCTATAAATGTTCTTCCCAAGTTTTGCTATAAATTAATATATCATCAAAAAACACTAACACAAACTTTCGCAAGAACTTCTTAAAAATGAAATTCATCAAACCTTAGAATTTAGATGGTGCATTGGTAAGACCAAATGACATCACCAAAAATTCATAATGACCCTCATGAATTCAAAATGCTCTTACAAATATCTTCCTCCTTAAATTGAATTTGGTGATAACTTGATCTAAGATATAACTTGGTAAAATACATAGCTCCATTTAATTTATCTAGCAAATAATCAATGATTGGAATAGGAAACTTATCTTTAATGTTGTACTTGTCGAGCACTATATAATTTGGACACATGTGCCAAGTTTCATCCTTCTTATGCACCATCACCATAGGTGAGGAGTAAGCACTTTGGCTATGCCTGATAATTCATGCCTCTAGCATTTCGTCAACATTTTTTCTATCTCATTTTTTTGTATGCGTGGGTACCTATAAGGCTTGATGTTTGGCGACTAGTTCCTTGGAACTATTTGTATGGCGTGGTCATGATCCCTCTTAGGAGGAAGTCCTTTAGGCATATTTCCAAGAATCACCGAGTGACACTCAATTATTGCTTGTAAATTTGGATGAGTAAGAGCATTAGATTGAGAGACTTCTAATGAACATAGTTGGGCTACAAATCCATCCCCTTCCTTCTTAAGAAACTTTTGCATTTGATGAGAGCTTACCATTTATGGGGATTTTTCCTTCAACTCTCTTAGCTCTACTACCTTTCCTTTTGATTGAAATCTCATGAATAGTTCTTGGAAGTTCATCTCAATTGTTCCAGGTAGCCACGTCTCTTCTGGCAAAATTTGATTACCAAGCTTCAGGATAAGGTAAATCATTAGACTCATAGATGGCTTTCTACTGCTGCCCGGGTTACTCTTCTTCAAGCTGTTATCCAAGCTCTTCCTACTTATAGAAGCATGGTTCACGCTGCACCTATTTACTTTCTCAAGGAGTTTGATGCTCTTTCTCGACAATTCCTTTGGAGTGGTAATTTGCGTAGTACTAAATGGAGCTTGGTTAATTGGGCAACTGTTTGTAGGCCTAAAAAGGAGGGTTGTCTTGGTCTTCGATCTGCTCTATTGAGTAGTCAAGCTTTGGCTGCTAAACTTTATTGGCGATGGTGCTATGGACAACATCAACTTTGGGCTTGTATTATCACTCATAAATATTTTTATGGTGTTGATCCTTGCTCTGTTTCTGCACTTCCTCTTGAAGGTCGTGGCTCAATGGTTTGGCATACTTTGAAGACAGGTGCGATGTTGGTGAAGAGGGGTCTGTTCTGGATATGTAAAGGAGGTTCTCAGGCTTTGTTTTGGTCTGATGCTTGGGATGGATTCCCTTCCATTTTATCCATATACCCTCATCTTCAGCCTCTTTGTGACTCTTTTCTTGCTGCTGGATGGGATAAAGTGGCTCATTACAAGACTCCTTATCAATTGGGACCTGTTGTTGGTTAAATTTTTCTTTTCAGTTCATAAGGGTGAACATGCTTTCTTCGCAAGAGCTTGAGGATGTTAGTTGGCAGTTGGCCACTGTTGTTAAGCAGATTCTTTTCTTCTCTTCCTCTTTTCATTTCATTAGGTTCATGTATATTCCTCGTGAATGGAATAGAACTGCTGATTGTTTAGCCAAATGGGGTTCTAGTCATGATCCGGGTTGGAATATTAGGGATAGGAGGCAACTGTCCTTTGAGATGGTGCAAGAATTTGATGATCTTGTTGCTCAGGATCGAGCTCCTTGTTGAGCTCTCCTTGTTGTATTCCTTTTTGTCTTAATAAAATTTTACCCCTCTTTTTGTCATTGTACTCCCAAAACAATATCTACCACACCCATGAATATCACATACATTGATTATCAAGTTGATAATCTCCCATGGATAATTTGATGATATGACACTTTGCTGAACAACAAAATATACCTCCATCTGCAATCAAAACCTAAAACTCTGGGACTGGATATATAAAATAATTTAGAAGAGTTGCCAACTTTTGTTGATGAAATTATGAGTACCACCTAAGTTAATCAACACTGTTACCTTTTGCTTCTTTAAGAAACCCACTTCCTTGAGAGTTTGCGGTGCACTAAAACTTGAAAGTTCATGACAAGAAATTATTGGTTGGGAATCATGTAACTCCTTACCTGACTCCCTATCCTCCTCTAATATGGGTTCATCCTCTTCTTCCTCACTTGGACCTTCAATATAGAACAATTTCTTTTCACTACATTTATGTCCTTGACTATATTTTCTATCACAATTGAAACAAAACCCTTTTGCTATTTTTCTCCTCAATTTGTGGTGGAGTCAACCTAGTAGGTTAAGGAAGAGAAGGTGTTGAATATCCTTTTTCTCTTGTCACATTAGCCCCTTGCTTTCTAAGAATCAAGATCCTCTTCTGCACCCTGAGTGCCAATCTAAAATACTCATTTACTGAGCTAGGACTAAACATGTGTACCTCATGTTGAATGTGATCCTTGAGTCCACCCAAGAATAAATCATTCAAGTTCTAATCTGTAATTGTATCCACTCTTAAGGATAGATTTTGGAATTTTTGAATATAATCCTTAACTGATCCTGTTTGTTGAAGCTTAGCAAGTTCGCTAAAGAAGTTATTTGTCACATTATTGCTATATTGTGCTTGGAGTTCTTTTGTAAAAATTGACCATGATATAGTGAGACCCTTTTTCCTCCTATGAGTACAAAGCCAACGATACCAAATGAACTGATTTGGTTCTAGATATAAGGAAGCCATCATGACCTTTTGTCCATATGGGGTTTGATGTACTTCAAAATAATTCTCCATTTGGTTTATCCATGTTAGAGGATCCTTTCCATCAAATTTGTGCATATCCACCTTTCGAAAAAATTTCCTTGATCTCATAGGAGTATTAAAATTTGTGTCATTATTAGTTGACTTGAAGGTTTCACCTTGATTGCTTGAGAACTCCTTCCTTGGTTCATTCATATAGGCGCTTAACATGCTTCATATATTTGATATATCTTCCCATAGGTCACACATATCCCTCTTAACCTCTTCTTTGAACTTACTAATTTCCACATTGGGATTACTATCCTCTGTTGTTTCACAATCTTTATCCCAGGATTTCCTCGATGTGGTAGCATTCTTTTTTTGGCTCTTGTTGGAGGCCCTGTCATGATGGAAACCAATAGTTTAGAAATAAATCACACAAATGAAATGTAAATTCTCTGATTTTTTTAATTTTTTCACTATAACTTACTAGTGCCAAGATATTGTTAGGATTAAACCACAGACAGAAATAACAATTGCATGCAAATATAAACTGTTTGGTGAATGTAGTCCAGGGTTTGGGTGAACCAAGTTAAATTTTAGTGTCTTGCATTCTTTTTTGTGTGATCTATTATTTTTTGATATTGTTTATATTTGCATGCAATTGTTATTTCTGTCCGTGGTTTAATCCTAACAAAAACCCTTAGAAAAATCCAAAAAATTAGCAAATTTGTTGCCTAGAGAGCAATTTTTTCTAATTTTGCAATAAATTGCTTATTTTTGCTTTAATTTCTCCAAGCTTTGAAATGTAGGCTCCTCTACTATGTATTAAAAAACCCAATACAAGTTATACTCCAATTTGACAGATGTGAGAGATGTAGATCTCAATAAATTATGTAAAAATAGTAATTCTACAATAATTTTCTCAAATTTGTTTCAATTCCTCTAAAATTTGGACTATAAATTCTTTAATACGATTTTCAAAAACTGTTTAAAAATATTTAAAAAATTCACTAAAATCTGAAAGTTATTCTCTTCAAAAATTCGCTTCCAATGTTGAGAAAATAAATCTTTCCTCTATGGTGCCAAAATCATGCTCTTATACCACTTGTAATGAAATGACTTGCACAATGGAAGATATATATGAAATATTCTATAAATAACTGATAATAACTAAGAGTAATAGGCCACTTCGAGGGGGAAATCTCCAAATATCTCCAATGAGAACACACTTCACAATATAATGTTGAAATGAGACTCACAACCTCCTATATATACCTAATTATGCTTAGGATGAATAGACACAATCCTACCTAACACCTAGGCCAACCTACCTACCTAAATAATAATATAATAATGATAAGATAACTTAACTAAGGATTAAGATAGCCACAAGTAGACTATTCATAACCCTGTATACATTAATATTTAGGGCATAGCATAGTCTAAGCCCTCACATTTTCCACTCAAATCACAAAGCCCTATATTTTTTTGAAGATTTAAATGCATTGCACCTATTTTTCATTACTTCAAAAGAAATATAGAGACATAAATGTTTCATTAGTAATTATAAATTAACACTTTACAATATACAAAACTAATAGAATCACATTGAAACTAGCCCCCCAAAATGGGTCACTAAAATAGAGATATTTCCTTAGTCTTTCTCAGTGTTGGTTTTGTTCATATCATCTCTTTCAAATTAAATTTGACAAGATTTATGTTAATTTTAAAAAAATATCCAAACACACAATATTCGATATGTTGGAAAATCAAGGCTTTCTCGGCATAATGTTGAGCTGTATTAGATATGTATCCAAATCATAGGCATGGATACATGTGCGAGTAATGTCAAATGTTAAATTTTTGTAACTACGAGAGTTATTTATATTCAAAAATGAGATAATATGCTCGATGAGTTTAACATAATCTATCTTCTTGGTTGGTGCTTTTACTATATGTGTTTGAGCTGCAAATCCATATCATTAATTTCATTCTATTATCCTACTCTATTATTGAATATATAATTTTGATTATGTTTTGATTTATTTGTTATTTGTTTGATACAATTCTAATTCTAGAAGCATTGGAGGTGTAACAACTGAGGGTTTTAGAGCTATCTACAGACAAGTGCAAGCATTGCAAGAGGAGATTCATAAAGGAATGAATATTGTGGTAAGAGATGAAAGTGAGGATGAATTTGAAGAAGGGTAGGTGGAACAAGGACCAAAAAGGACATGTTTTTCAAATCCATTTCTAGGGTTGGAAAAAGACTCAAGGTTGAGGTCCTCACTTTTTTGGGAAATCTTAACTTTGAGGAACTGATCTATTGGATCAATGACTTGGAGAAATATTTTTAGTATGAAGAAATCAAAGATCCTAAGAGGGTCAAATTTGTGAATGCCAAATTGAAAGGTCATGTGAAAATTTAACGGCTCGAGATTCAATTGGAGTGAAATAGAAGAGGAAATGAGAAAATCACAAGATGGGGTTAGATGGTGGAGAAATTGAAGAGACAACTCATTCATGTTGATTATGAGCTTAATTTGCTAAACAAAATGCAGAGGTTGAAGCAAGGAGTATTTGTTCAAGAGTATACATAAGAGTTTTATCGAGTCCTCATTAGATCAAACTATGTGAAAGTTGACAAGGAGTTAGTTTCCCACTATTTTTTATGGGTTGAGGCCAATCATGTAGGATGAGTATGCCTACTGTATCAAAATGCAGGAACCTTAGGCACTTGGACACCCCTATGATTATCTACGTAATTTAAGCTCCTTCCCCGAGCAAAATAGGTAGGGGTGTGTCACATAGGAGAGGACTCTATAATGGGTAGATAGATAAGATAGATAAATATAAGATAGATAAGATAAGATAAATTTATTAATTTCCAACAGGAGACCAATGAGGGTCTAAGGGAGTGGAAACAATACAAAGGGAAAATGCTAGTAGGGGAGCACCAAATGGTGTTCGTAGAAAGAACGTGAAAGCAAAACAACAAAAGAACCAAGAAAAGGAATAACAACAACTAAGCACTCCTCACATGCAAGAATTAGTCCATAATGGAAAGGTGGGCATTAGAGAAATCAGGTACTCTAGAAGGTCGCTACCAAGTGTGATCTCTGTGGGATCTCATAGATTTGGTGTGGCCCGAGATAATACAGAGAGGCCATTTCAATCTTTGGGTAGGAACTGTAGGAATGAAGAAAGAGGTGATGAGATGCATAGGGGTCAATGTTGAGTAAAGCTGAAGATGTATAGTGTGCTCGTGAAGTTGCATGGTTTCCTGAAGGTAGAGTGCAAGAAAATGCTAATCAATATATCTAAAGAATGAGGGAAGAGATCGAGACACTTTGAAAAAATAGTAGAATCTCCCTCGGACCTCATAGTAAATGGGACAATGAAAAATAAAGTGAGACTCAGTTTCAACTTCCTTGAGATGACAAAGCTGATAGATCCTGCCCTTCCTATTGATCAAGTGATCAGTCTAAATACGTAGCTAGTGAGATCATACTCTCAAAAGTCCCAAGGAGATGTAAAGAGCGTGAGTTCAATGATGAGTGAGGTACCAGGGGCATAGGATGATCCCGTCCTAGATATCAAGGAAGTGCTCAACATAGAAGGCCATACGTGGGCGGAGCCCATTAGGGGGATTCCTCCAAGTTGTGATAACACATTACCTGTAGATGTCAAGTCCAACATGCTCATTCAACTCCTACTGAGGTGGAAGAAGATGGGAAAATTGAAAGGGGGGAAGACAATCCAAACTAATACCAATTGCACCCAAGAGGGTAGAGACTTGGGTGTACCAACAACGAGACCTGTGTCCAGAGTCCGAACCCACAACCTTAATAGAGGAATAATAAGACAAGTAGGAATATCTATGAGGACCATTGAAGGAATCGGAAAAGCTCTAAAGCCGGTGAAGAAGCAAAAATAAATCAAAGATGGTCCCCAATCTAAAATGGTGAGCACCAAAATTTTCTAGAATGATGTTGTGTGGTGTGGACGGTGACACCTAATAATGTACCGAAGGAAAAGAGTTTGGACTCTCTCAATAAAGGCCTAGTCAGACTCCAAGAGGGAGGGGCCCCAAATAGTAGAGCCATAAAGGATGGTTGGCTTGACCAAGAATTCAGGAAGGGACATCTTAGTTGTGGTATCCTAAAAGTGGTGTCAAAAACACTTTCGCTCAAGAATATTGAGGGAGCTAAGCCCCTTGTTGACTCTGGGTTGTATGGTTGGTCTCAGGCTAAAACGAGGTCCAGAAAACTTAACCCCTAAGTAAGTATATGAAGATGCAATCTTGATCTCAGTTCCTTGGAAGTATAAATGGTGTGATGTCCTCAAACAATTGAAGACCATAACCCGAGTCTTCCCATATTTACAACAAGCTCACATGAGTCGCACAAAGAGGCCAAGCCATCAAGGAGCCATTGAAGACCATCGGGGGAAGATGTAAGGAGAATCACATCATCAACAAATAGGAGAATAGAGATCAACACCTAATGCAAGTAACAAGCATCGCTAGGGAGTGAGCAATCATGGAGAAATACCTCAAGCTCATCTATGTAGATGCCAAAGAGTGTAGGAGAGAGGATGACCCTGTTTCACCCCGATAGTGCTTTGGATAGGGTCAAAGAAGCCCAGTGGAGTCTTGAATCTACCCACAACACACTCACATAACCTCATAATAGCTGTAAGAAGAATCTTTGAGATCCCAATGTCCCTAAGATGCTGAAAGAGAGCTACCTGAGGAATAGAGCTGAAGGCTTTGTGAAAGTCAACAAAAAAATAGTATACTTTTTCTAAGCAGTGGCAAGCCTCCTTAATGGTGGCCCGTAAGGTCAAAATGTGATCAGTGCCCTGTACGAAACCCAGTCTGACCTTTAGCCTTACAATATCACTAATCTAGCTCTCTAGATAGGATACCAATTAGCACACACAGTAGTTCCTGGAGTTGGAAGCTGGCCCAGATTTATGGATTGGATAGATAATATGTCGTGAACAAAAGTCGATAAAGCCAAGATAAACCACTCGATTAAGAGCACTGTAAGAAAGGGACCCAAAGCAGAGATACCCAACTTGAAGAATTCAGCTTGGAATCCTTCCTCATCTGGAGTTCTGCTACTGTTCATAACTCTAATTGCCTTAGAAATGTGGGAAAAGGAGAAGAGGTGACAACGGGTTGTGGGGGGGATAAAATGAGATGGAGAGGGGGCTAGCCAGGAATATCATAGAGGATAGAGGTGTGGGAGGCAAGGGAGTGAAGGTCCAAAGTGGAGGTTGTGGTGGAAGATCCAATGAACATTCTTGTGAGGGTTGAAATGAATGTAGAAAAAAGAGTGATGAGACAAGCAGTAGTCCTACCCCTTGTTGTTTATCGAGTTATTCAGTCATACCTATTTCACAATAAATCCCTTTTTTCCTTGACTAGGGGCAAGTGCAATATCTTTTTCAAAAGAAACAATAAGAAGAACTTATATACCAAAATTGATGAAAAATTCTAAACATCTAAAATAATTGATAAAAACTTATTAAAAAATCCAAGAAAATCATAAAAAGTCTTAAAATTTTTTCACCTTTTTGAAAAGGTTTTAAAAAATCAAATATCTTGAAAAAATCCAAAAATAGATCCACATGTCTTAAAGAAATCCCTAAAAATCCTAAAACATGAAATATAATGCAATAAAGTGTCTTTTTGTTAGTTATACATTGTTTAGAAACTAATATTTTTGTATCAACATGTTTGAATTGACAAACTCATAAACAAGTCCTCAATTAAAATAATTAATTATCTTATGAATTGATCAAGACTTAATCAATCATTGTCAATGTCATTATTAAACAAACACAAAATTTTGAATGGTGGTTGGGTTTTTGTCAAAGTTAGTCTTATCTTATTCTTATTTTTGCAAGTCATGTCCCTATGCATCTTAGAGATACCCACAAGTGATTAGAGATGTCAACATGGTTCAAGACTTTATTATTTCTCTATCTACTGTTTGTGGGGTGTTTGTCATGAAGTCTAAAGAAAGGTATTTTTGGTGTATGTGATAGTCAAGATCACATAATGCAAACAATATTGTCAATCCAACTAATGCTTGTGGTTGACACTACAAATACCTTGGCTCTTAATATTTGTCCCTTGATGGATTAGTTAACATTCCTTGTCTGTTCAAAATGCATGCTAAACTACAAAGAGATAATCCTACCTTGACCATTCATATCTTGGTGTAGACATCTATTTTTCTAAAATAAAGTATCTCAATGGTGGAAAATAATTGCTCAAAGAGTTGGAGTACACAATGGTTTTAATTCTAGATTTAGTTAGAGTTTATTATTATCTCATCTAGTCAAGTCATTTATCCCCTATCTTTCAATACTAACAATTCTTTTAGACAATTCTAATAATCATTAAATATTGTGTAGAGGTTGGGGGAGGGGGGGTGTGAATTAGTATACTCTAGTAGTTTCAACTTTTCTACCTTTTATCATGCTTTACTTTAGTCTATAGGTTTGTGTTGGCTACAACTTAACCAATTGGGATTAAATGAAAATAATGAAGACAAATATAGAAACAAAGCAAACAGATTTCCACAATCCATGAATATTGAAATGATTTCTGGGGAAGATTGTGTGAGAGTTTTTTCATCAACGTTTCGGATCATACTGTATGATCCATCATCAGGATGCCACTGAGTCACTGAGAGCAAAAAATGACTCCCAGTGACTCAGTGGCATCTTGATGATGGATCATACAGTATGATCCGAAACGTTGATGAAAAAACTCTCACACAATCTTCCCCAGAAATCATTTCAATATAGAAACACATAACACATTATTTAACTCGTGGAAACCCAACTAGGGTAAAAACCATGGTGCGTGAGTTTATCTCACAAAGTTTCTACATTTCTGAAGTGCACCCAGTCAAGAGCTTAGCACTATTAAAACATTAAAACAACACAACTAGGTGCCACTTGGTTGAGGGATTTGAGTAAGACCTGTAAAAGTCTTTCCTTGTTAAGAGCAACTTGGTTAGAGGTCCATAGAACACAAGTTAATGTGTTACCTAAATAGGGGATATAGTACAAAGAATATTTTATGGTCCACCCTCAAAGGGATTCTATATTTTAGAGATTTGTAAATGATAGATGAATGATCTAATGAAATAGGTACTACACTTAGCTTGAATATAGACCACTTTACTGCTCCTAGTACCTGTCTATGGTAGTGCTCCTCCCTCTCTCTCAACTCTATAAATTTAGACATGATCACTTATGTGCTTGGCACTTCTCAGTCTTGCACATGATCACACTTGTGTTGTTCATGCTCTACAAGCTTCTCCTCAACACACTAACTTCTTAGCTGTGACTTCCCTTTGTTACTCTCTCACTTTGAGATTACACTTAGCTTGGATCTCTTGGCTCTTTGGCTAATTAATAATAAATCTAACTCTTTATCTTTGACATTGTTATCTTTTATAGCATCTTCTTGTTTGGCTGTCAAACCCTAATCTATGAATTCAAAATTTTAATTCTCAAGCCTACTCCTAGCTTGACTTCCCATTGCTTTCGTGCACCTCTCTTGTCAAATGTAGTGTGTTCGTACAAGAGGCACAAATGTCTTGTGTCCTCAATGACTTGCATTTTTGGAAGGAATTCAAATCACCATTAATTGCAACAATGAGTGCATTTCTACCTACTTCATGATGTGGCTATCATGGGAATCCCACTTCATGCTTCCCTTGTTGACTTGACCAATCTATCTTGTATGATCATTGATCATTCTGACTTCCTTTCTTACTTGACATCCTTTTGCACATTCTTACTTCACTTAGCATAATTCCAAGTGGATAACTTTTTTCATAGCTAGGCTTATCCTTCACTTTTATTTGACCACCCTTGTGATCTAGAGTCACACACAAGATCAATGTGCCTTATTGACCATCGCTCTATACTAGTCTTGGTTCCTTCTTGTGCCTTGAGGTCAATGAAAACAACATCATCACTAAATGTATGATCATTTTTCTAGTAAGTCGTTTGAGGTAATCCAGTGTTTGTTGTTGCATTGAAAAGTTATTTTTTTTGTCCACCTACTTATTAGAGCTACTGTATTGAGACTAGTTGTATGCTTGACTCATGATGCCTTATTTTGCACTTAACGTATATCATTTCTTCTATGTGATTGATTGATTTGATATCGTGACGTGATGACTATTCTCATGTTATGAATTTATATTTTTTACTAATGGTAAAAATAGGTTTTGAAGGGACCTTAAAACCCTATAAATTCTCTTCGAAGAAATACTTTCAATAATAACTATTGATACAATAGTTACTCCAAGAATAGGTAACACAAACCAAGAGACCAATAGGCCAAAGCCAATGATACCATTATCCAAGACCAAAAGAACAACAATAGTTAAAAGAGATAAGCATTAGGTCCCAACTATCCCAGGTGGTTTAAACAAAAGAATCCATAACCAACAAGGCAAAAGGAAAAACTAACTTAGCCTCCCTTCTTGTGAGAATGAAGGGACATAACAAGGTGATGAGGAGACTTCGTAGAATGCTTTCAAATAATTGGGGTCCAAGCCTCCTCAACAATAGCTGCAATATTCTTCCAAGAATTGGCAAAACATAAGTGAGAATCAACACAAAAGTAAGACCCAGAGACTAAAACATAACCAATAAAAAGCCCTACATCATCTTCTTTTAAATTTTTCTTAACGAATCCTCTAATTTTTGCCTTCAATGCATCATGCTGGGCTGATCCAACAACATCAAAATTTGCAGCTAAAGAATTAGTAACCCCCACTTAACCTAAAGATTTGAGACATTAATTTCCTTTGTGCTAGGCAAACTAACACGAATATTTGAAACTTGAACCGAACTTGGATTACCTTGAATCCCACCTATAGAATTCACAAGCTCATGAGATATGTTTTTAAAAATCGTATAGTGCTCTACTAAGGCTCCCTTCCACCATGAAGATGACCTCTTTTCTTTAACTCTAATAGTTTCACACTTGTCAAATGACCTATTTTAAAATAATTTCTACATCCGAAAGGAAGAGCTTCATAATCTAGAGCTTGAATCCAAGACCCTTTGGAGAGAAATGTTTTATCTCTACCTGTAAATCTTTGGAAGCATCTATGCCAACAAGGATCCTTGCAAAAGTTGAGTGAAACAAATTAGGAGAGGCAAAATCTACCATCATAAAATCTCCTAAAGCCTCACCCACAACCTCAAGGACAGAGTCCAACCAAAGATGAAGGGGAAGGTTCTTAAGGTTAACCCAAACATGCATCTTACAAAAAAACCTTAGAAGAAGGATTAAACCCTGATAGCAAGGCTTAATCATTAGTGGGAAATAATTATTCCAGGTGAAAAATTGGTCATAGAGGATGATTTTTTTGTGATTGAGATCTTTGAATCTAGTTATAAAGAAAGCCTTGGCCAAAGGGTAGATTTTCACAGATTCTGAAATGTGGGGTTCCCAACGCTCAAAAATCCAAACATGGAGCTCCAAGAGCATAGGACAAAACCACCTAAATTGACAAATAATAACATCTTAGACGAGAGTCTAAGGAGTTCAATATCCAATGTTCTCTAAGATCCCATCAAAAATATGGGAAAAAGAAGGCACATTAAGAGATCCCTTAGCTGCAATAGAAGAACCCTTCTTTGTAGAGAAAACACATGTTGAAAGCCCTACTGTAGGCATAAAGGATTCAATCAAGCAGAGCACAAGAGAATTGGTAGACAAACCTACTGTTGAGGCTAGCAAAAAAGAAATAGACCCCAAACCTACAAAATCCACTCCATCATGATGAAAAAATCAACATGTTGAAGTGATTTCATAGCTTGAGCGCCAATGTGCATGAAACACATAGCAACGATTGACATCATAACCTTTTGTATTTACAAACTCATGTTATGCGTTTTTCAATATAGTTGATTCTTGTGTTCATTTTGAGACTATTTCTATGGTTATTCTTGGTGTTTTCCTTATGGGGGTTATGATGTGATTTGATGGTTTTATAGAGATATATGCTAATGGTTACCTAGACCTTGATTGCATCACAATGCTATTCAATGAGTACCATTATGATGTGATTTAGTGTGTGTGGTATGTGATGCATTTGATTTTTCAGTCTTATTTTGGCTACATAACATTTTTGTCTTATATTTGAGAATATACCACCACTTCACATGTACATTAGAAGAAGACCCGAAAATAACCCCTATGAAGACTAGGATTTGGTTAGCACAACCCAAGTAGGTGAAAGGGTGAAAATACATGATCTAGGATCTTGATGGATGTAGATTCTAGGGATATTTCCATCTATGTAAGGAGATATCAATGTGGGTAATAGAAATAAAATACTCATGCAATGATATCAAATCTGAAACATGAATTTAAGTGCTAGGAAAGGAAAACAATGATAAAATACTCACCTTGAGAGGTAGTAGAGAAAGTAACTTCACATTTGTAGAAACTATTCAAAACTTTGTTGGAACATGAAATAATTTCAAGTCTTTAGAAATAGGTTAAAATAAGGTCAAATCTAAAGGTTTTGGGATGTATCTAGTACTAAACTTCTAGATTTGTAAATCTAGATCTCAAACTCCATGAATCTATTCCTATGTACAAGAAAATGTGGAATTGTTTGGGGAAAAGGGGTTGCCTTAGTAAAGTCTCTCTATAGGAATAAACCTTGAAATGAAATAACTAAAGCATGTAAAATAAGATAAATTTAAATATAAACTCTTGCTTAAATGTTGTGTTGATAGAAAGTAGATTGCCTTAAAAAATGTATTAGATCTACATTTGGTAAATCATAGATCAATGATGTATGTATGTTTGATAGTATGTATGATGAAGAGGAAGGAAAATTAATTGGCGTGGATCTTCTTGTTCAATTAGGAATTCCCCTAATAATAAATCATGGGAGAGAAATTCACACAATTAACAGAATATTTTCCATTGAATGATGAAAGCCTTCAAATATAGGAGCCAAGTCCTTGCTTTATTGATAGGAGTCACCAAAAACTTTTGAATGCACCTTGGATATTAAAATGAGGTGGAGAGATCCTCATAATGTGACTTTGGAGTTTAAGGTTGTAAAGGCTAACTAAACTATATGCAAGAAAATAAAAAATACCTTTACAATAGTAAACCACTAAAATGAAACAGTCGAGGTATAGGTTAAATTAGGTCAAACCTACATTATATAGGTCAAAATATGCCTAACCTATACCTAGAAGAATTGATTTTGAGGTGGAAGTGCAAGATTTGAGGGAAATTGAGAGTTTCAATGAAAAACAAAAAAGACAAGAATTTAACTCATAAATGCATAAAAAAATGAGAACACTAAAATGAGGCCCAATATGTCCTAAAGCTTCCAAATTAATGGAAGCTAACTTTTTGGGACTATAAATTTTCCCTAAATTTAATGGGAGTATAAGGAAATCTCATTCTCATATTAAAGTAGATCAAATGCATA
Organism: Cupressus sempervirens; assembly: GCA_028749045.1. Lineage (NCBI taxonomy): Eukaryota > Viridiplantae > Streptophyta > Pinopsida > Cupressales > Cupressaceae > Cupressus > Cupressus sempervirens. The sequence goes on along the minus strand of CM053785.1, from coordinate 290,789,328 downwards.
AGGTGACCTCATTAAGGTTAAGGAGATAAGGAAAACATCAACCTCTAAGTGAGTTAATTACTCATCAAATCCAAAACTAGAGAAGAGAGAGAGAGAGAGAGAGAGAGAGAGAGAGAGAGAGAGAGAGAGAGAGAGAGAGGAGGATTAGCTAGCCCTAGTAAGGTTGTACATCTTACTGTGAACCACACAATGTATGACCATTTAGTCTAGTAAGATCATATATCTTTCTATGGACTATACAAATTTTACCATCTTAAATTGGAAGCACTTGAATTTAATGAAGGTTTAGCACCTATTTAATGTGAGATCATCAATCTCCTCCTCTCATCTCTTCTTCCCTTTTATGTCCTTTCTCATAGGTGGAATTTGGGTAAAACCTAATAGATCCTCTTTAAAGCTCCTATTTCATGGTGTTAATCTCAATGTAGGATCTATTTCCCCTAGGTCCTTTCTTTCATCCATCTATCCACTTGGAATCTTCCCCTTGCACTTAAATGCGTTCTCCTCATAATCTAGAAATAATTTTTGAGATTTTGAGACCTGTTTTATAGCCTCAAGACAACGTTGAGAATTTTCACACTTGATCATCACAGGTGTATTTTTACCTTGATGGGACAATCAGGGGCAAAGTTTTCCCCTAATGAATTCCAATTTTGGCTCCCCTCTTCAGGTCCTATGTTTTGGGATATTCAAGTGTTAATTTTGAGTGCTTTATAAACCCTTTCAGTTTCTCCATTTCTCATATCTTATCATCAAGTATCCAAGTATCGTCCAAGTTCAAGTTTAAACTCACACTCTCTGAAGCTCTCAAATTGTCAAGCATTCTTCAAACATTCAAGGTGTTAAAGCTATCTCTCCATTGAAAATCAAGGACTAGTGCATTCAAGCTATTGAAGGAGTTTATGCAAGATATATCATTCCAACATTCAAGACCCCTCTTCATACATTCAAGATCCTTTGTTTTATTTTCTGTTTCCATTCTTTTAAGATCAACAAATATGGATTTTGGGCACATACATTCAAGAAGGTTTGATGTCACTTTGATTTCATTTTTAGGGTTTGAAGTTGAGTCAAAGCTATTATATCTACATACTTGATTACCTTCCAAATTCAAGAGAATATTCATAGATTTACATTACTTCATCTTAGATCTATCACTGCCACTTGCTAGCATTTTATTTCAATTATTTAAATTGAAGGTTATTTCTTAAATTAGGGTTTGAGTGAGGCAACCTGCCTCCTTAAAAAAAAAACAAACAATATCTTGTTTTGTAGGTATTTGTGTTAGGATTAAACCACAGATAGAAATAAAAATTACATGCAAATATAACCAATAACAGAAAATAATAGATCACATAGAAAAGAACACAAGACACCAAGATTTAACGTGGTTCACCCAATCCCTGGGCTACGTCCACCAAAGAACAAGTCCGATATTATTACAATCCAATGATTACAACCTGATTACAATTCGTAGTCCCTTATAGCTCAATACTACTGCAAGAACCTATTTCGCATCACCACTATATAAAACAACTCTAACCCTAAGCCCTTTTATACAAGTATTCAATCGCTTTAGGGTTAATACATGTCAGCCATAAATTAGCCATTACTTTAGTGGCAAATCTACGAATGGTGAATCTACGAATAGTACCAATTTTTTTTTTTCGGGCCGATGCCCTGAGCCCCAAAGAATTTATGAAGTATGTGCAATAATTTCTTGATCAATCACCACATACTAACAATATGATCTTGGCTTAGAGAATATGTTGCAAACCACGATACATTTTTTTGTTGTTTATCAGCACTGCGAAATCAAAATCAATGTTGTACACTTATCACCAAGGGTGAACTTCACCCTTGATGACCAATTTCTCCCCTAATTTCTCGTTGAAATATTTATGGGTTTTGTCCATAGTAAATTTTTTGATCTAGAGAGCGAGAATAATCCCTTTTAGAGGTTGTTTGACAACTAGTTTTTCAGGTTTGTATCTCACAAGGTGTTTCATCTTCCTCTCTTCCATTCCTATATACTTCATCATTGATCATATCTTTGTATCTCAACTCTATATTGCATATCTTCTTTCTTAAGCCCTCTTAGGGTGGAGGTGAGAGGGAATAAATCTAGTTTATTCATTATTTTGTCCATTAGGTTTGTATTGATACTTCCTCTTGTATAAATCAAATTTGATCCAATAGGTGAATCTTGGTCTTCTCCCTTCTAAATGTGTTGGGTGATTGATCCCATTTTACCCTTGTATATTTTTGTGAACCCAACCTTTGTACATTTCTTCTTTCATTTTGGAGTTAGATTCTTTGCATTGGGTGTTTACATTTTGGCACATTACAGGTATTTAGATAATCCTTGCATTGTTTTCATATAGATTGCATTTCATCTATTTGTATTTTGAAAAATAAAATAAAATAATTTCTTTCAAAGTCATTGCATTTCATTTCAGTGGGGTTATTTTCTTTTTTTTCAAGTTTCATTCATGATATTCAAAATGTTCCATTTTATGCATATGATAAGAACTTAGTTTTTCCTTGCATCAATTTTCAATCTCCTTCAAAGGGAAATCTTTTCAAAGATATTGTTGATCAAACTTTAGTGATTCATGATGTTCCTACCTTGATAGTAATACTATTTGGGATGAGCTCTTGGATATAAATATTGATTACTTCCTCCTTGAAACTTCTTTGGCTCATGATTGTTCCTCCTCTAATGTGAGTTTTCTTCCCTCCTTGGATAATTCTATTATTTGGGATAAACCCTTAGATTGGGATATGGATTACTCTCTTCCTCATGAGAAATTTTTGGATGATAACATGGTTATTGCTCCTATTTATAATTCTCTTTCTATGCATTTAATTGATATTCCTTTTACAAATGAGGCATTGATGAGTTTTGTTTGTCCTTCTCCTAAGAGTCCCTTGGTGATAGAAGACCAAACCCTTGATTCTTCTTCTGATTCTTTCCAAGATACATCTCAACTCAATTTAGGTCTTGTTGAACATGATAATCATTATGACCTTATCTTTAAAAATCCAAACTTAAATCTTAAGGGTATTACTCACACTGGTCCTATAAGTGGCTTATGAATTCATCACAATTGGGAGACTTTACATTTCACACCAACATCTTACATCCTTGAATTTGTGCAACAAAAACCTTTATTTGATGAGTATATGCATGCTGATTGCTTCTATTTGTATTTCCAATTAATTACGTCTAAGAGATCTTCTTCTATGCTTCATCAATTCCTTGCTTATGTTATATCTCATATTGATTGTTATGATACATGGTATCTTTTTCATGATCATTTTACTTGATACATCTACATACCTATTATGTTTCTCATTGGTTAGTGACATGGTTAGATTTCCCTTCTAGGGTCTCATTGTCTTACTTTAGGAGAAACATAATAGTCATTTCCCTTGTCTCTTCACTTGAAGGGAAAGGGCCCTATTTCCTCTTCCTATATATTTGGATCCATTATCTCCTTTTGTTGACTTTTTTGGCCATGAAGTCACTAGAATGTTTGTGACCACCTTGAACCAAAGTGTCCACAAGGTACACTAAGCATGTTTGGGTAGTGATCTTCTAAGGGTCATAACTCAGGGCTCATCAAAAATTTGTTAGATGTTACAAGATCGTAATATTGATGTCTACACTAACCACTCTCAATTTTGGGATATTCAATTTCATTTGAAATTGGCACATCAATCTCGCTTGATGTCAAATCTTGTAGTGTTCCTTAGTAAATTGGTGCACCACTACATAACTTTGAAATTGTTCATTATGGACGTATCGATTCCTCAGCACCATTGGATCTTGATGATTGGGTGAACTCTAGTAACACCCCTAGTTAGATCATAGAGTCACTAAAATGTTCGTGAGAAATACACAACAAAGTGCACTAATCACATTTGAGCAATGATCTTTAAGAGTCGTAACTCAAAGCCCTTTCTTGTTTAGTTTGTTCATTGTATCCACAGTTAGTTGGATGATGAAAAAATTTCAAGGCTTGTCTTGACTTCTAGCTATTTTCTCTTAAGGAAGGATTTTGGTTTTGGGGTTACTTAAATCTTTGGAGTTCATTTCCTTTCTATTATTGTTATATCAATTTCATAAACCATTAGCAAGATTCTAATGAGCAAGAATAAAATGAATAAGATTTCATAAACCATGTACAAGATTTCAATGAACAAGATTCCAATATACAAGATTCTAATTAGCATGATTAGAATAAACAAGATTCAAAATGTATGTCAAAATGTACATCCATACACAAAATATGGTGCATGCCATCAAAATTTGTCTATTAAATTAAAGTTTATGCATAAAATGTGGCATATACCATCTGAAAATGTTCTCTAAGGAATCCCTAAAAAAAAAATCCTAATATGTTGGAGGATCGTCAAAATGGAGCCTCTTCAATGCACTCTCTAAACTCACTAGATCCTATATGACAAAAAAATCCAAGTTAGACTAGCTAATTAAATGATTTGTACATATCAAATATAAATTTATTCAAATGCACATTGATCAATGATTAAGGAAGCTTCATTTACCGCTCTCCACGCCTTCCTCCACCATTAAAGGGTCCTCACATATCTCCTTGGAAAAGTAGGAACCTCGCCACCTTTGACCTACACATGTTTGAATGGTTATCATATTGATCTATTACTTAAACTATAACATTATTAATGATAACATATTTAATTAATGACATAAACAAGAATTAAGATTATAATTTACCTTAGGTAATCTCTCATCGACAAATGTCAATTAAGTGAATAAAGACACTTGAAATCCTACTGATCCCCCTCCATCGCATTAGGTGTTTCCTAAGACAGTTAAAAATATAGTTGTTATATTGATGGAAATCATTTCTTTATAATCTAAGGACATTAAGATAAATAACAAATAAATGATAAATATACATATTATAGGGCTCTCACTGTGAATGGAAATGTCCGAGGGATTGTGATGGAAAATTTGGGTCAGTGCATCATCAGAGGCCACCCCCTATAAAATAAATAATTCAATAACATTTCATTAGTATGAACAATTGATAAGTGTGTGTGTGTGTGTGTGTGTATATATATATATATATATATATATATATATATATATATATATATATATATGCATTTGATTACTTAAAAAATTTAATTACCTTTCCCTTGTCTATGGTCAGTGAGGCAACCCCACAAAAGAAAAAGAAGATGAAAAATAATGTAAAATACAATATCAAACAAGAAATTAATGAGTAATAAAATAATACGTGCACCATAGAGGTCTCAAGATCAAATGAAATGGCCAAAAGTGTGACAACATTCAAATCTCTCATCTCCTCCTTTGTCATCACTATACATAAATAAATCACATAATGTACATAAGTATGAAGTGTTCATTTTTTAATATAAATATTAATTTTAAATTAAAATTTTTGTGATGAATCAAATGTATAGACTTACTCAAATGTAATGGGACCCATATAAATATTCTTGAATATAATGCAAGTATACAACCCACAAATATGTAAAGAACTACCAGATGTACTAGCATTGACATCATCAACACAAGGAGGCAAAAATGACCTAGTGTTGGTGACTAGTAGACTACTCAAATGATAAATGATAATAGATACCACACTAACCTTTGCAATGACATTAGGATGCTGCATTGAAGGAGAGGGTGATATCAGAAGGGGTCAAATGTGGTGGCTTTCTTCCACTTTTCCCTAGGTCTATCATACAAAGCTCCACCTCTTACATCCATGTTGGGTCTCACGCTCCGATAATTTACTTTAAGGCCTTTGAAAAAATTGACATATACTTTTCTTAGAAAATATATGGACACCTCCAAATTGTTGTGTGGTGGTTTGTAAAAAACCCATCCACAAGTGATTCCCAAAACGAGTTTTAGTGGCCTCATTAGTGCACCATTTGATTGATAATTTTGGTTTAATAGGGTCAACTACTTTACCTATTTTGTAGTCTGCAATCAGGGTAGTTAATTCCTTTTTACTAATATTAAAGGTCACAACCCCATCATAATCCAAGTCATCATTAAACTAACAGTGCATCTTATCATGCCAACGTAGATATGCATCGTGCTGCTTGGTAAGGATTTCAATATTAGCCACAATAGTATTAAGAGTGGCTAGCATGATAGATTAAGTAGGGATACTATTATATGCCTGTTATACAAGCCTCAATTGATTTAGATTTTCTTGAATAAAGTCTTGAATTCGGGGAGTGTTTTGAGAGGGCAGTGGTGGTTGTGTATTGTCTTGAGGATCATCATTTGGTAGGGGATTGGTAGGAGGTTGGTTAGGGTCTTTCATGATTGTTTATAATGTAAATAAACATAGAATTACAAATTGAATGAACAATTTATAAATCAAACTAAAAAACCTTCATTTTCATTACAAAAGCCTAAATAAAAAAAAGAAATAAATCAATTGAAAAAAATAAAAATTGAATAGGTATTATTGTTGGATGTAAAGTGGAGTAAAAAAATGACAAGCTTGTATCGTATACCCGTATTACAATCCTATATATGGTATTGGAAGCCATTTCCGTTGAAAGGAAAATGAGAAAAAATGTTTGGATTATTTTAAACCTATATGCAAGTTTGCCTGATATATTGATACTCAAGAAGCCTAGGTGGTTTTCTTTTGCATTTGTAATGGGATTTGGGGGAAAAAGTTAGAGAAAAATTCAAATATCTTTTGACAATTTTTAGATTGATTTTTTTTTTTTTTCACATCGCTAGTTTTTGGCCCACCATGATCTTGCACATACCCTTACACATTTAAGAAAAACTAGGAAAATATCTAGAATTATTTAGAGGGAAAAAATCTATGAAGTGTCACCTTGGCCCATCATAGCATAGTATAGAAGTTTATTTACATTTAAAATACTCTATATCTTGAGACCTTGTTATATGTTGGACTTATGTTGGATTGTTATTCAGACTACTCAACACTATGTGACAGTTTATTTTTATAGTAATTATTATGATGTTAGAACTTATTGATGATGCTTGATGATTATTTATATTCATGTACTTTGTTGGTTATTTTGTTGAGGAGTAAGAAATAGTGTTAGAATGCAAAGGTTTGACATATTATATATTTGAAAATCATGAAATGTTGCAAATGGTCATATCATGTTTAGTTTGATTATGCAAGTATTATATATGACCAATAGTTTAGAAATGGAAAAATGTTATTTGAAATTTGATTGAGAAATTAGTTATGTTTTGATTAAATTATGAATATAGAACTGATTTAGGATTTATAGATGTATATGATTTATTTATCTTGGACTAGTAATATGCAATTTGTGTGTGCAGGAAATAACCATCGAAAAATGGAGAACCAAGACTATACCTTTGTATTAGCTAAGAATGCCAAGGATAGATCTAATGAAGAGATCTTAACCTTGTTGTTAAGTATTTTAATTTGTGAATGTAATGTGAATAAGTGTATTAGACTAGATTCTTTTTGTGAAAATTGATTTGCCACTCGTAATGTTAAAAGTTTATATATTATAGTGTCACTTGACACTTGTGTTGTTATGTGTAGAAGTGGCAAGTCAGATTTAAATATTGGTAGAAGTTATCCAACCTTATTTCTAACCAATTAGAAATGTTTAACTTATATCCCTTGCATAACATTATCATATGAAGGCTTTAATTAGATTAAATTCGGATTTCAACTTTAGGGTGACTTTAGAGGGCTTTATTAGAGTCACATGATGTTCTTTTAGTGACTTTAAGTTACCTACATGTTAGTACTATATGTTAGGGCTTTACTTTTAACTTTAATTTAGTTAAAATCAATTTTCTAACACTTTTAAAATCCCATTTTTTTCAAGTGTTGCAAAAATGCAAGGAGACTTACACAAATTCTTCCTTATCTTTAGTGAGTTGGAGTTCCAAGAAAATAGGGAAAACTTAGGTGGAGTTAAAGTGTTTGTCCTCTTTCATGATGGAGAAAAAATAGGAGTTTAGTTTCCTATTAGAAAGGATTGAAAAAGAGAGTTGCTATTCACCCACTCTCTAGCTTTAGAGATTTTCTATTTCAGAGATTGGATCAAGGAAGGATAGAGGGCTCTTCTCAAATCAGTCCATTTGACATAGCTTGGATAAAGGTTGGAGCTTTTTCCATGTTTTAGAAATTATGTATTGTATTGCTTTTATGAATAAAAGATGTATACATTTTTCTACAAATGCACACGTGTGTTGTTCATTATCCCTATTATATTGCTGGGTGTGGATGATCTCTATTGCCATTTTTACTTTGATTTTGAGAGTATGATGTTATGGGTGTGAAAGGACATCACTCACCCTTGGGAGGGAAGAAGTGGCCTTTGGGTGAAGGTGTTAGTTGGCCTATCCCCTAAGTGTAGAGTCTCTTTCTTGGAGGGAAGAGGGATAAACATGTAGTATGGGCTGCATGTGCTAGTACATTGTTATGCACTTTGGGGATGATAAGGGGAGAAATTTTGTGAGAGTTTCTATTTATTTTGTATGCCTTGTGAAGGAAAAATTGGTTTTCTATATTTGGCTTCTCCTCGGGGTTTTTAGGCACACCTTCACCCATTTTATTGGTTGCTCTGGTAACCTACTATGTAAGCTCAAAATAGGTGTTAAATGTTGTATCCTATCATTGTTGATTTATGTGTTTGTGCTTGATTGTACCCAGTTGGTCTTGGTTCTCCAAGTTTGGTGGGTGGTCTCATAGAGACCTAGGCTAGGAGGTGAGCTCTCCATGGTTTTCAGGGTTGTTTTGTATAGGTTTCTAAATGGATATGTGTTGAAGAAAAGCTTGGAAGATTTTCATTTTTTGTTGGAGATATGAAGATGATTTATTGTGAACATTTGTAAAGTTATGTATTGTAAAAGATTAGAAGTAGATCTTCATTTATGTAATTTTTGTATTTTTATTAGGATCCAATTGTGATTGTAATATTTGAAAGGACTTTTCAATACTGTGAATACATTTTAGTTTTAAATATTTCTTGAAAAAGAGTAAAAGTATTTATAAAAAAATGTAGCATAATAATCTGTTAATAATTTGATATGATTTCTTAAATTGTTTTCAAAAACTAAAATTGAATATTATGTATGTGTGTCTTTTTCAAATTTTGGGCATGAAAAAATCAAACAAGAGACAATAATTGAACATAACTTTATTTTTGCATTATGATATAGTTGCAAGAACACAATATTCTCACATGCTAGATAGATAAATCAAAGTTTTATTTATTTGCAAATTATTTATAGTTGGACTTTTAAAGAAAAACTTAGAAAATGTCTAGAATTATTTAAAGGCCAAAAATCAAACAAGCTACAATAATTAAACATATCTTCATTTTTACATTCAACAGTTCTTGTTCCATATTTTGGTGCTTAGATATAGTATTTTGGCCTAACAAATTTTATGATAGACTACTGTTAATGCTTCAAATTCTATTAAATTATAATTACTATATAATTGTAGCCTCCCAAGACACATATAATGGTCTTCATAAATTAAAATGTGTATAGAAAAAACATGGCACACTTTTATAAATATTTACACTTGAGAGAAACCATGGAAGAGGGAGTCTTAAGAAGCAGCTTATAGCTTTCTATCTATGACATGAAATATCTATGAGAGTGGATCCCAAATGGAATTATCTTATGTGACCCTTGAAAAGTGTACCATAGAATGGAAGATTCAAAGATGAGAGCAAGATTGCTAGCATCCAATAATCACAATGCAAATGCAATGCAATGCAAGCTACACTAAAATTATATGCAAGATGAAAACTGGAGAGTTACAAGCCTTCCTAACTAAGCTATATGAGATAAGCTAGGAGCATAAAGGAAATATAAGCTAGCATCTCATGAAACTGCAATACAAGAAAGAGAATGAAGATGCAAGATGAATTTCAAATGAGTGCTCGAAGTGTTCCAAAATCACCAAGAAAACTTGTAGCATAACATTAGCATGAACATAAAGGATATAAGAATGAGTAGAGAGCCCTCTTGTTAAAGTATGTAGCTTCGATTAGACAAACACTATGAATAACAAATCTGAACTATATGTGCACACGCGCACACACACACATATGACTTAAATATTGATATGTATATATACCTATTATCAATACAAAAGTTCGATGCTATTTTGATATTGTTTTCTGAATACAACTGATGCACTCATATATATATTTCATTGATACAAGTTCACATGTTCATATGATTATTGACATTGCTGTAGATGCCGACCATTGTTTATCTCATATGATTATCAATTTGACTAGAAATGTTGATCCTTATTTGGCATTATCGTTCATGCAGGTATTATGTGTGAGTTATACACAATAATGAATTGGTGTAATGTTAACCAATCTACATTAGCAATTGTTATTATTGACTAATCCATGTTAAGATATAAGGGTGAATTTTCATGACCATTCACCCACGTACCCTATCATGAATTATTTATATCAAATGAATTCATTCTTGCAAGTATCAAAATCAATAAATACAAAGCAAGATCTGGAGAACAATAACAATTTTGTGATTGAAACATTCCTTATCTTTAGAGGTACAAATACATTTGCGATGATCCTTCACATTTTAACATGGTATCATAGCTAGGTTAAGGAAGAACTGATTAGATTTGAAATAGAAGATTATTTGGACTTCCAAAAATTTGTATTTGTAAATAATGTTTTGGTTAGAAGGCCTTGATATAGTTTAGAACATAAATTTAGAGGAGTGGGGATTATGATTTGATATTTTCAAGAATCTTAGGTGTATGATTGAATCTAAATAATAACTTTTTGTGCATGTCAATGGCTTCAATCATAGGTCATGAATATCTAGGGATTCAACATTTTTTGTTCTTCTAAGAATTTTTCATAGAGACCTAGGCAATGACATGGAGTAAGAGCCTCTGCAGTGGCCTCTATTTGGCCAAGAGTCTTTAATTCTGAGCTACAAATCAATTATATCAAAATGGGAGTTCTTGTCTTTCTTTACCACCTTTGTTTAACAAAAAGTCATTGCCGCCTTTGGATGAATCATATGGAAATAAGTTTGGTTGGCAATGAGTTACTACATCTAGGAAATTTTTATTTTATTTTATGGCATGGTGGACAGTTTGACACTAAGTGTATCAGTTCACTGCAAGATCCCACTATTAGCAGATGTCTCTCACTATTGAAGGGATAGGTTTAAGATTAACATACCTAGAAATGTAAATATTCTCACTACTACTATTTATGCCTACGAAATCATATTTATATGCAAAGGACATTGGAGCTGAGACATTAATGTTGTTGCTAATCAATATTTATTTTAAGTTGCCAATGTGCTTGGAGAAGATATTCCATTTCTAGGTGAGTGATTACTGATAACTTGGATTTGTGATCATGATCATTGACTTGCATTTCATTATTGTTGTTATATTTCATGCTCACCTTGCACTAGAAAATGAAGACCTTTAAAAAAATATATGCAGAAATGAAAAGCATAATAGATTGCATTTAAGGAAAGAAGAACTTGATTATTGCTAGACTGAGTTAGTAGCTGGGGATACTTCTTCAATGGAGGGGTTCTAGAACACCCAATAGAATAAACTTGAAAGACAAGAGGTTAAAATTGAGTATTCTTTACAATCTATTGGATACTAGTTGCTTTGGGGGGCTCACTTCCCAAATCAACCACAACTATTTTCTACCTACAAGTGTATCAAGTTGAAGTTTTTGAAGATGACAATACAGTCCTATATCATATGTGAAGGTTTAGAATATTAAGGAGAAAACTTTAGAATCTCTAAATAAGACAAGTTGGGAGCATTATAGAAAGTCCAACTTGTAAAATCACACACTATAGAACCCTTATTTGTATTCTCCTTGACACATGCAAATATGAATATATGAATCTTACTTGATGTAGTTCTTCAAATAAAATATGATGTGATGATTCCAAAGATGCTGGAAGATGCAAGATAGATAAAGAAAGCAATTACTAAAATTGTGCCCAAAGGCTAAACCATTCTTGCAAGTCCATACACTTGGTTACAACTTTTTATGAATGATTAACAATTATTTGGAAGTAGACTCAAAATAACCACTATATTGGGAGCTATGAAAAATTTAGATCAAGCTTGTGATGGTGTCACTATAAATCATCTAGACGGGAATTAACATTTCCCTTCAAGATAAGTTTAGTTTTATCAACTATTTGGTATGTCTTTAGGATGGACCAAGAAGCATAAGAAATTTAATTCAAAGGAAAGAAAACTTGATACTTCAAGTTATGAAGCTGAATTGAAGATGGACATTAGATTCAAAGGGAGCCTGATGATTTATTAGAGGAAATCTTGGACAAGGAGGTCAGAAGGTTGATATCACATTCAAAGTATAAGGAAACCTTGGACAAGAAGGTTGATGCATATTCTTGGAGCTTTAGATAGAAACCACATTATCATAAATTTTTGGTGTCACCAAGCTTGGGGAAAAATCCATAGTTTATTACATTCACTCATGTTAGGATGAAATCAGACAAGTATATTTATGTATGAGAAACTACTCCTACGAATAATGTTGTGATCATAACATAGAGAGTTGCTAGAAGATCTGTCAAGTGGATCTTTGATCATAGTGATCTAGAGGGAGAAGATGATGGAGATGGTTTCTAGACAAGATACATTATCACTAAAGAATGAATGGCTGATATTCTCACCAAGTCTCATACCAAAGTGAAATTTGTGCATTTGGAGACTAGGTTGGAGTTGTGAAGAATGAAGTCCTTGCTAAGAAGGATTTTTAGCATTAGTGATTTCTTGAAATGCAATATATTGGATTTTTCTCTATGAGAGAGAAGCTTAAAGTGAAACTTGTGTTCCACCTTATGAGAGTAGTTATGATAGATCCACCTTTGATATGGCTCATGGTGGATGCTATGTTTGTGATGACATGGCAACACCATGTGAGAGAATATGTGGTAACTCTATGTAAAGTATTTTATTGTCATGTGTGTGACTCCATGACTTTATGGGCCCCCTATGTACATTACTGAAAGTTGAAAATCTCTTTGATAATGTACACTTGTATTCAACATTGTAAGGTGATGACTTTACAATGTCTACTATTATGACGAATATCATGTTGACTTGATATTCATGGAAATGTCTTGATAGTTATATTCTATTGAATTATTCATAGATATCATGCTGAATTGATATAGTTTGTGTATCAATATGTTCTTTATGAGATAATCATGGTAGATATTATGTGATATAATATCTATGGATATGCCATGATGAGTTATGGTAGACACAATGCAACTTGATGTAAATGCACATTTCATAACTAGGATATATGAATATCATGCTGACTTGATGTTCAATATATGCCTTGATATCATGAGTGCAAGGTGATCTCTAAATATGACATACTTCTAGTATCTCTTAAGAATTTTGATGGCTATCATGAGATGCGATACCTATTGTAGATCATTATGTTCTTTACAAGATAATCATGGTGAGACACCATGATGTGTTATGGTAGACATCAAGAGACTTGATATTAGTGTACATGCCATTACTTAGATATACATATAAGAAGAATATCATGTGACTTGATGTTCTTAAACATATTATATTTTTGATGTCACATGATATGTGATATCACTCTTCTAAATAAGGTGAACTTATTGAAATATACATTTCATCTTCCCTAGCTAAGAGGGAGTGTTAAAGTATGTAGCTTCGGTTAGAAAAACACTATGAATAACAAATCTGAACTATATGCATATATACATATCGATATGATTTACATATTGATATATATATATATATATATATATATATTGCCAATACATAAGTTCAATACTATTCTAATATTATTTTTTGAATACAATTGATGCACTCATATATATACATATATTGGAAATATTCAAGACTATGCTAAGTTACTAAGAGGGGAGGGGTGAATCAATAACTTCTAAAACTTTAACAATTTCAAATCTTAATACAATAATCCAATTAGCATCTATTTTATCACATCTGATATAATTGCATGCAAAATATGAAAACATCCATAACACTTTGACACAAAGATTTGGTGACCTAGAAACCTTCCAAATAGAAAGTAAAACTGGAGTGGGGATAATACCCACAAACTTTAGTATTGCAACATAAAGTTGGCCGGTTAAGACTTACATTGATCACTTTTGATGATCTACCCTGTTCGGAGCAATTAGGGCTGCTAGGTCCACCTTGTTAGAGGTTTTACAAACATATAATTAAGTATGCACTAAGTAAAGAGATTCATGAAAGACTATTAGGTCTACCTTGTTAGTGGATTTTGATTAGTTCACCTATTAGAATGAAACAATAGATCTCTGATCTGCAACTGAATTTGCTAAGTGAGATTTCTTTTGAGTACTGATCAACTTTCTGTGATAGATAAGACTCTGTTGCACCTTATACTGATATGGCCTTTACAATTCACTCTTCTTTTGTTGTATTACTTGCGCAGTCACATTCATATGCATATTTTTGTTACTTGGATATGATACAATACATTACATATATATACCAACCCAAATTACATAATGACAAAGTCATCCATTATACAAGTTAACACACATATTACAAAGTCAGCCCACATGAAGACACTTGGGTTTTGAAGATTAACTCAGTGAACTTTTGATACACGACATCCACTGTCATTGCTTGGCATCATCATACACTTGGTAGATGTTGAAGCTCAATCCATACTAATCACTTTAAAGTATTCTTGAACTCAGTCTACATTGGTGACTCAGTAGATACTGTGTAACTTGGCATAAAATGAATCACTTGTTTACCATGATCGAACTCAATAAACACTATCACCATAAGCTCAGTTAACTCTACTATCACATTACATGAACTGCAAACTCAGTAGATACTACAATGCTTGGTAACCACTAATAAACTTGGTGTATACTAAAATGCTTAGTTTGAACTGTTGGACTTCACATTGATTGTCTCTACTCGATAACTACTGGGATCTATCCAAAGAACTCAGTTGCAATTGTAATACTTGGAAAAAATTGTAAACTATACAATGAGCTTGGTAGCCATAAAAAATCTAAATAAGTGTGTGTCACTAATAACAAACTTGACTGATATGTCAACAACATATTCATTGATAAAAGTTCACATGTTCATATGATTATCAACATGGACGTGGATGCCAATAATTGTTTGTCTCATATTATTTTTGGTTTGACTAGAAATGCTGATCCTTATTTCACATTATCATTCATGCAAATATTATGTGCGAGTTATACACAATAATGAATTGGTGTAATGTTAACCAATCTACATTAACAATTGTTATTGTTAACTAATCTATGTTAAGATATTTAAGGGTAGATGGTCATGACCATTCACCCACATGCCCTATCATAGATTATTTATATCAAATTAATTCATTCTTGCAATTATCACAATCAATAAATACAAAGAAAGATTTGGAGAATAATAATAGTTCTGTGATTGAAACATTCCTTATCTTTAGCAATGCAAATACATTTGCAAAAATCCTTCACATTTTGATGTAACACCCCACTTAGGAACCCAAAATAAATAAACCTAATATGTTACAAAGTTTACTGAACTAATTTTTTTATAAAAATTTAAACAACATCAAAGTAACAATAATGCAGAAGCAATATATACACACATCAAGAACATGCAATCAATTAAAAATATAGTTTCAATTCCTCAAGGTTTTCTTTAGTGGAAGTCCTATTTTATTGGCCCAAAGACATGACATACCAATAGCTACACTCAAAAGTATACCAAAATTTATTGGTGAAACTTCTATCTCTCCATTAGAACACATTCAAGAAGTTGCAAATGTCTGCAATATCCATGGTATTACATAAGATAATGTTGCAGTTAGGCTTCTAGCCTCATCCTTGAAACAAAAAGAACTACAATGGTATAGAGGTTTGGCTCATGGTTCTATAGGAGATTGGGATGGATTAGGAGTAGGACTGTGCAAAACCTTTGAGGACAAAAGTGACTATTTTTCACTTTTAGAACAATTGACTACTATAAAAAGAGCCCCCCATGAATGTATGACTGATTTCAACTATAGATTTCAAAAGACATGGGATAGAATACCTACTTCAGTAAAGCCTACCCTTGGTAATTCCTTCTTGCATTACCTCAAAGCTTTTAATAATGACATTGCCACTACAATCCAAACTATGGGAGGAGGTACCTTGCCTAATGCTTATGAAATAGCAATAAATTCAGAAAAAATCCACATACAAGGAGGTAAGCTAGCTCCAAGGCCTCCTATGCCTTTCTTCCCTAATGTTCCAAATCACCAACCAACAATGGCTCCTCTTCCCACAACTTCCACATCACAATCCCTTGCTCTAGTCCCTCAAGCTTCCACATCTTCAAATGGAATAGATGAAATCAAGGAGATGATGCAATTTATGATGCTCAGAATAGATAAAATATTACAAGGCCAAGAGAAGAAGCTAGAGGATAGCTTCTCTGTGATGAAGAAAGTGAGAAACAAGGTGGTGACTTTAGAGAGACAACAAGCTCAAAGTAGTAAGGCTCATCAATTACAATATCAAACTCTGAACAGTGGTAGGCCTCCAAATCATAATCATGGGAAAAATTCTTTTGATTAGAATAAACAGAATAGCCATGCTTCAACCTTAAATGTAAACCAAAGTAGGGCCATAGTTTCTCAAAAAAACATGGCCCAAAATTAGTATTTTTGTCCCTCCTATAACTACTCCTATGCCCGTTGCATGTGTCAGAAGGCTAAATCTTATTTGGCTTTGACCATCCAAGATCCTGCAGCAGGACAATCATATAAGGAGGACCAATTTAAAGATGCCTCGTATATACAAGGACAAGGTGATTGCTCCTTTATGAATCATCAAGTGGAGGAACATTGTAATGCAAACCAAGATTCCATTGCTCACAACACTAGGAGCAAAAGAAGAGCTATTGAAGATGCTACCCCTCCTCCTCCCATTCATACCTCAACTTCAAATGCAATACCTAATGAACAAGAAGTAAATGATCAATCAAATACCTTCTAGCAGCAAAGGTGAAATAATGGCAGAAAGGATGTAAGTGATCCTCAGGTTGTTCCGTCTCAACCTCCTACAAATGCAGCTCCCAAGGCTTCTACCAAAGTACCTACTATGCCATTTAGTGTGTTAGAAAAAATAAAGAAGAAAAATTGAATATTTCCATGTGGGATGCTATTGCTACTATACCCATCCAAAAGAGGTTGTTGCAGCAAGAGTTGGAAAGTATTGAACCAAAGGGTTAGACACCTAGCATGGAAAGTGCCACAAGCCTAGTACAACCATCAAAGGAGGTAGAAACAAGTAAAAAGGTTAGACCCCCTCCATTTAATGTTTCTCTAATTATAGGGGGTAAACTAGTTGACAATTGCATGATTGATTCAAGGGCTAGTAGTTAAGTGATGCCTAGGTGTGTTGCTGATGCTTTGGAAATGAAATATGAGCCCATTATCAGAGATGCATTACAGTTGGATGGTAGTACTATCAAGACTATAGGGATCCTTAGAAATGTGGAAATGGCCCTACATGCATGCCTTGGTTGTATTGTAACTCAAGATATATCCATTGCTGAAGTCAAGCCAAATTTTGCCATCTGTCTGTCAAGAGACTTCACTACCCAAATAGGTGGTTACATATCTTTTGATTGGTCATATATGTCTTTTAGGATGAGATATGGGACCAAAGCTTCAATTAGAGCAGAACCTCTAGCCCTCCATCATATTGAACCCTACACCCCTAATCTCATCAACATGAATTGCACTATCCTAGAAATGGATGAGAATGACATAATGAATGAGCCTACTACTTCCCTAGTAGAGATACCTAATTTTCTCTTAGATGAATGGGCTAATGCATATCAATTTGATCCTATGTCAAAAACCCTTGAGGCAGGCCTCAGTATATATTGTATATTAGAGAAAGATGCTCTAGTTTCCAATCTTGTGGAGACTAAAGAAGATGTGAGTGAGATATGGAGTATGTATTTTGATAGATCAAGGAATAAGAATGGATTAGGGTCTGGTGTGATGTTGATTTCTCCTACACAAGTAAGGTACTACTTCTCCTTCAGGCTCTAGTTCAGTTGCACTAATAATCTAGCTGAGTATGAATCCTTGATTCAGGATCTCCTACTTGCTCAAAAAAGAGGAATTCAAGCCTTAAGTGTATATAGAGATAGTGAATTTGGTGGTTAATCAAGTGAGAAATTAGAATATCACCAAGAACGGATTGCTCAAGTCTTATAAACATAGGGTATGGGATTTTCTTGAGGGTTTTGATGCATTTAATATTCAAAGCATCCCTAGAAAAGAAAATATACATGCTAATAGACTTGCAGCAATAGGTGCATCTCATGATGTGCCAAGGAATCTTGAGGAGAAGAAGAAGCAACAAATCAAAATGGTAGTAAGGCCTACCATCCTTGACAAAAACATCCATTGGCAAGTGTTTGCATCTGATGAATAGATTGTAAGCTTCTTGTAGAATGAAGCAAAATTTTCAGATAGAAACCAGTTGAGACTACAGGATCAGTATGGTGATCAAATCATTAATCTTAGTTCCAAAAAATTGCCTAAGGGTCTCATTACCTTAGAGAGTGTTTTCAATCCTAATGACCAAGAAAGAGGCAGAGTCATGAACCTAGCTACTGACGAAGATGATCACACCCCAGTCACGGTTGCTAATGGAAAATCTTCAAACATGGGGAAGTTATGTTCTGAGATTGAACAAGAAAGTTTTATTCATCTATGTCAATAATTTAATGATGTATTTGCTTGGACGTATGATGATTTGAAGGGTTTTAACCCAAGGTTGTTTTAGCATACCATAGATTTAATTGATAATGTCAAACCAGTAAGAAAAAAATAGAGGCCAATAAATTCCAAAATTGAACCCTTAATGAGAAAAGAGCTATCCAAATTGATTGAAGCCAATATAAATTTCCCCATAAAGCACTCTTCATGGGTAACAAACCTTGTCCTTGTTAGGAAGAAGAATGGAGAAATTAGATTGTGTGTGGACTTTAGGGACCTTAACCAAGCTTCCCTTAAAGATCACCATCCTCTCCCTTCCATGGAGCAGATTTTGTCCAAGGTTACTGGTTCAAAGAGGTTTTCATTTCTTGATGGATTTTTTGGCTACAATCAAGTGCTAGGCAAAAATTTTGATAGGTACAAGACTACATTTACCACCAAATGGGGTACCTATGCTTATTGTAAGATTCCATTTGGACTAGCCAATGTAGGTGCTACATTTCAGAAGGCAATGGAGATGGCCTTCAAAGGTGTGATTGAAAAGTTTGTATTAGTTTACCTTGATGATATCACAGTGTATTCAAAGAATGTAGAAGATCATTTTGATCATCTGAGAAAAGTGTTCTTAAGGTGTAGAGAGTTTGGGGTATCCCTTAACCCAAGCAAGTGTGTCTTTGCTACCAATCAAGGAAATTTATTAGGACACATTGTATCTGAGGATGCTTTAACCATTGATCCAGAAAAAACAAAAGCAATACTTGCTCTCCCTCTTCCTAAACATAAGAAAGGGTTGCAAAGTTTCCTTGGTAGGATGAATTTTGTGAGAAGATTTATCCCTAATCTTGCTACCATGGTAAAACCCCTTACGGCTATGCTCAATAAAATTATGGTCTTTGCATGGACCAAGGAAGGGAAGAAAAGTTTTAAAGAGATCAAGGTAGCCATAGCCTCAACCCCTACTATCATAATCCAAATTTTGGAAAGGATTTCATCCTTTATTCCCTAGGTGGTGAGCCAAGTATTTCTACTATCTTGACTCAAACAAATGATAAAGATGAAGAGCATCCCATAGCCTTCTTTAGTGAAGGGCTTAAAGAGTATGAAAATAGATACAACTATGTAGAGAAGCAAGCCCTTGCAATCATTAGAGCTTTAAATAAATTTAGACACCTCCTGTCTCATAATAAAATTCTTTTTTAAGTATCCCGTGCAAGTGTGAAGGATTTCCTTTTGAGCAAAGATATTAGTGAGAAGAGAGCTGGTTGGATTACTAAAGTAATGGAATATGATGTTGACAACCAGATCACCAAGCTGGTAAGAGGGAGGGGGTTGTGTAAACAGATGATATCATATCAGGAATTGGATGAGGAAGTTGCTATGATACTAACAGAACAAAAAGAGACAAGAAATGATGACCCAAGGAATTGGATGGATGATATGAGAAATTTCTTATTAGGCAAAGGATACCCTCAAGGATTAGATAGAACTAAAAGGAGACAGTATAGATTAAAGTCAATTTCTTATGTCATAGTTGATGGTATCCTTTTTAGGAAAGATTTTAATGGAGCCCTATTAAGATGCATTGACATAGACCAAGCTGAAAGAATGATCAAAGAGCTTCATGATGGTGGTCACTTCTCAGCTAGGACAACTGCAATGAAGATCATGATGGCTGGTTACTACTAGCCATCCCTGTTCTATGATTGTCATAGGTATGTGAGGAAGTGTAAAAAATGTGCCTTCTTCTCTGGTAAGAAAAAGCTTGCAGCTCTTCCTCTTCATCCCACTCAGGTGGACCAACTGTTTGCTCAATGGGGATTGGATTTCATAGGCCCTATCAATCCTTCTTCTAGTTCTAGTCACAAATGGATTTTAACTACTACAGATTACTTCACCAGATTGGAAAAAGGCAGTTGCATTGAAGGATGCCACATAATCTTCAGTTGTTAAATTCCTTGATAGAATTGTGACCAGGTTTGGTGCCCCTTCAACCATTATTTTAGATAATGCAAAATCTTTTGTAGGAGCTCATATTTGTGCATGGGCAGTTGACCATAATATCTACTTGAGAACATCCTCAAACTACTATCCTCAAGGCAATAGTTTGGTTGAGTCTTCCAAAAAAACCTGATTAGGATTATGAAAAGAACTATAGAGGATAACCAGAGGTGTTGGCATCAAAAGTTGAGGACCGCACCATGGGCTGACAGAATAACATCGAAGAGGTCAATAAAAAATTCACCATTTATGTTGGTATATGGTAGAGAAGCAAGGCTTTCAGTTTCATTAGAATTCCCATCTCTAGAACTAGCTCATCAGTTGGAGCTAATTGAAGATGATGCCATGACAGTGAGAATGACAGAGCTAATGGAGTTGGAAGAGAAAAGAAGTTAGGCCATGCAGACCCTAGAAATACATCAGCAACAGGTGAAAGGAAGCTTTGACAAGAAGGCTAGGGTCAGAATCTTCAGAGAAGGTGATTTGGTTTTGAAATGGGATACAGACAGGGCAAAGCCAGGAAGACACTCAAAATTTGATGCACTATGGAGTGGTCCCTATCAGTTGCAAGTAGGCTAATTCTTTTTAATTAAGTAAGCTTGGTGGTGAAATTTTGCCTATCCCAGTCAATGGGATCTATCTCAAACCATGTTTCTGACAGGGGTTGAGATTTCATGTACATAGGTAGCTTAGTTTTCTTCTTGTTGGTTTTTGGCTTTCCAAGAAGTGCACAAGCACACGTGTTTTGCTGAGTTTGCAGAGGAGCAGAGATAGAGATTTTAGGTTTTGTTCTTGCAGAGGTAGGGTTAGGGTTTCATAGTGCATAAACTGATCCATAATTTTTATGACTCTATGGCCCAATGGATGCATAAGGTCACTAGTCATACGTATAGCTGGCTCGCATCTCCTCTGAGTCGCCAAAATGTGACCTATTTTTTACCTCTCGAAAAAAATTTTAATTCAAAAATTTGAGCCCACCCAATTGTCTTTAACGATATTTTATATTATTTTAATGCCATGGAGATATAAAAAATAAATGAATAAAAAACCTTATTATATCCCATATGTTCCCTAAGTTTATTTCCATTGGCCTGCAACTTTTCCCATCGTCAGATCTTTCGTGATCTACGGTGGGCACTTTCTCGCATTCTTAAAATGCACTACCTTTAAGTAATGTGGGGAAGCCCCTTTGTGATGTGTGGTAGGTGGTTCCATCTTCTTTTGTGGGCTACAAAAAGGAAGAAACATCAGTCCAGCTAGCATTTTGATTGGCACCTGCTTTTCCACATTCTATCTTTTGTCAGACTTCTTGACAATGCGGGCTAGCACCCTGGTGACACATATCCTAATGACGTCACAGAGGATATTCACGTAGGTTCAAAGGGTATAAGTTATGTACACTTTCTGATGCAATGAGATTGAGGGTTGGCATTTCCTTGCATTATGAATATGTAAGGAGATTAAGCAATGTGGGCAAGCCCCTTGTTGCCGTATGTCCTTGTGGGGTCATGTTATTATGAAGCCAGAGGGTGATGCCAAGGTGGTGCCAGGTCATGATGAAGTGTATGCTGAGTGGTTCATGGGCCTAGAAGTATTAAGGGATAGGCATAATATAAGGAGGATCTTTCATGATCGTTGATCTTACAAAGATCAACGATCGATGCTTTCTCGTAATATGAAGATGCAAGGAAATTAAACAATGTAGGAAAGTGCCTAAAGGACACATGTCCTTGAAGGCCTGAGGAGATAATGCTATAGTTAACATTGGAAGTTAAGGCTGATGGTTATGTGACATCACAGTTAAGTTGGTAAGGTGGTGCAGTTAGTTGGTTTGGTGGTCAAACTCAGAAAGGCCTTGTGAGGTGGCAGAAAAATAAAAGACCATGGCCCATGTGACCCATTTTGGTTGTAAGACTCAGTTGACCTGCTGATTGATGAGCTAGAAACCAAGAAAATCAAGTTTTCTTGCATGATTTGATCCTTATGATCAATTCCAACCACTCTTGAATGAATGCTGAACCTAGTAAACAACAGGAGAACACTCCACCACCCCAGTTTATCCACCTATTTGGTCAGAATGGTTAATGACACAGTTTCTGTCAGGGCCCTATTTCAACAAAATATTCAATTCTATCTAGATCTTTATCAAGACTTAATGGCAGTGGTTGTAGAGTAACTTTAGTTAGAGAACATCTCAGTTATGCCTAAGCTATAAAGGCAATTTTTGTAAATTTTGTCTTCACTGATCGACTCTTCTTTGTTTTCTTTGATATTGCTTGTAATTTCACTATAAATCCCCTTTTCCTCTAAAGTGTATGAAATTCTTATCTCCTTCAGCCATTGAAGTGAAGTGCAAGAACTATTTTCCTTTCATTGGTGTATTGTAGATATCTGCAATCTTGCATGACTGTATCTCCTTTGGCCTATGAATGGTATATAAGTGAATCCTCTTTTTCCTTGTGTCACTCATTTGAATTTTTTTGATTTGCATGTGATTGTTAGATTAAAGCAAGTCTGGATGTGTATATCTCTTGGTGTCATGATGGTTCAATAGTGCATGTATGGGCAGAGATTGGTTTGAACACTCTATTTTTGGTGCATCACCCCCCTTAGATTAGAATAGGTAGATTTGCTTCTATGCATTCCTTCTCCCTTTTCCTCTCCAAGAGTAGTTAAGTGCACCTTGATAGTAAAGGAAGCTGGCCTTCTCCAGAGACTCAACCTCACAGTTCAAGTCCCACAACTTGAAAGTTGTTTCCATGTTTCACAAGGTTGTCCTTAGGTAAAAACTTTGGACAAGGGTGCAAACCTTTGTGACAATAGTCACATTTAAGAAAGTTTTATTAATAAGTTTAAGTCTCAATTACAATGTCCATAATCATAAAATGAATAAACACATACAATCATATAAGAAAATACATAAGTACAACTAATAATATGAAAGCACATCTAATGAATAACATCTACTGAACATGTCATAGGGTATGTGAAAATAGATACAAGTACATTAATATACAACACAATATCTCGTAGGATCTCAAAACACATGATACATAGATACATCAAATGAATAGAAGTTTTTAAGGTAAGAGGAAGAATGATAATGGTACCACTATATCAAGGAGCATCCAACAACTGTCAATCTAAGGGAGACCCAAATGGTAAGAATACACTACCTCATGACCGCATGGTCACCTAATCAGGCTCCCACTCCCATTGTGTAGGAGAGATAATATATGATCCATACACAGATAATCAAATCTTAAAATAATCCTAGGCAAAGAATACTGATAGACAAAACTACCTCAAGGGTAATATATACTACTCAAGACGAAGAGATAATCAAAATTGAAAGGACACTAATTCCAATACTAACATCTCATACCAAGTCAACATACAATTAGCAAGACCAAACATATACAACCACTTCAAAATCAATGTCAAGTGTCACAATCACAATAACCAACAAATAAAAACTGTCATCAATAAAAGTAAACTACCAATCAATAACTCCAACAATAAAAAACACTGCCAATGAATAACCGATCATTCATTAATAAAAGTCAATTGTCAACAATAAATGACATCCAATCAATGAGTAACAACTCACAATAAATACACCATCAAAAGTAATATCCAACGAGTACATCATTAGAGGCTAATATTTAAAAAACTATAAATGAGACTTAGGCTACATACTATGGAGTGTCATTACATGAGCCAACTTTAAGGTTACTCTGGTAGTCTCTCAAGACCCTGACCCCCTAGTAACTCTATGTGGAACTAGGATACCCTCTCGTGAAGACGAGAAAACTAATCATACCTCTCAAGGTATCATCTCCATCTCATCCTTAGTCTATATAAGCACTCAAGGCGTGAATGAGGAAAAATCTCTAACTTATCTTTTTAATGTATCTCAAGGAAAAAGGCTAGGCAAGATATTTTAGTTACCATGTTACCACTTGTTACACAACTTATAATGAGTTACCCTGACAACCACTTTGAGCCCCGACTCCATTGCAAGTCACTCTCATAGACATGCATCTAGACTAACTTCCCAAAAATTATAAACCAAAATAGTGTACCATACCACAAGAGTAATATTGGTCAAATTTGGTTCTTTAACAAGCAACTCAAAAAATAACATTGTTCTCAAAACCCAAGTTCTCATAAATGCTCAATAGTATAAAACTCATAAAACGTAAATCTCAATTCAAACCATAAAGGTCATCATGACATCTAGTCAAATAATCATAAAAGAAATCTCAAAAATGCCTCTAGTGCACATTCTAACTTGGCCAATTAAACAAAACATAAAGAAAAACTATCAAGAAAATAAACATCAAAAGACTATAAATAGAATATTAGAAAACACATAATTTTTAGCCACACGATTTAATTTCACCAATTTCTCTTATTTAGTTTGGGTCATAAGGATGTATTTAGAAATAAATTAAGAATATACATGTTAATATAAATTGTTATGCTAATATAAATTGTTATGCTAATGTACTTATTTAAAACAATACATATTTAAATATCCAATCTTTTTGTGCATATAAAATATCATGCAATATCATCATGTTATTAATTTAAATAATCTTAAATCATAAATTCTTTAATTAATAATGTAAATGTATATTATTAGATTACATATTAACATCAATTTCATTTCTAAAATATTAATTTGATTTATATTTAAGTCTAATATTAATACTTACTTTTCCTTTAATTCATAATGCAATTAAAGCTAAAATTATAAATTTAATTTAATTATTTATAATTTCTCTCATAAAGTCAAATAGTTATTAACTAAATGATTGCAAAGTGAACTCTACCACAACTTCTCTTAAAATATAATAAAATTTTAAATATTTCTTTATTAACTTCTCTCTTGCATTAATAATTATAAATCATTTATATGCACCTAAGAGTTTAATTAAACTTAAATAATCACTAATATTAACATTCACTTTATAACTAAATGAATAATATTTATTTTGTTAAAAAATTAAGATATTATTATTATTATTTTTAAATAAATAAATTTAGAAATTAAATTATATTTTTATAAAATAAAAATAAACATGCAATTAGTATTTTCACATGTCTTTGATCTCTCAAATCATGCAAGCATACTATACTTAGTTTTCTATTTTTAGCATATTTGTTTTCACATGCATGTAAACTTACTATACTTAGTTTTCTATTTTTAGCATATTTGTTTTCAAATGCATGTAACTATACTATACTTAATTTTCTATTTTTAACTTATTTGTTTTCACATGCATGTAACCATATTATACTTAGTTTTCTATTTTTAACTTACTTATTTTCACATGCATATAACCACACTATATTTAGTTTTCTATTTTTAGTATATTTGTTTTTGCATGCAACTATACTATATTTAGCTTTCTATGTTTAGCTTATTTATTTTCACATGCATGTAACCACACTATGCTTAATTTTTTTTATTTTTAACATATTTGTTTTCACATGTGTGTATATTTTTAGTTACAACATACTTTCCTCTCAACTAATTTTTTGATTTGCAAATAAATATTGCGATTAAATTATTTTAGATGTAAAAAGAATATTCATCTATATTCAGAAAATTTATGATAATCACATAGTTCTAATGACAAATTTAAAGTTGAAACCCTAACTGTTTAATTTATTATTTTCTTCCAATTTTTAATAATCAAAATTTCATTATATTAGAAAGAGGTTTATAAGAATATAGTCACAATAATTTTGTACAATTTTTCAATAATTTTCCTTAGTCAAGTTTTCTTGATTAATAAGTTTTCATTTTTCAAAATCTACAACATAATTCTTTATTCAACAATCAAAACAGTAAATTAATAAGCACCTAAGAAGACACGAAGTAGATAGATCTTTCAATAAAATTTTAAAATAGGTTTTCAAACCATACATCAAAATCATAGCTAAAATATGAGACAATATGTGAATGCATGCAAATTCAAACCATTTGAAATTTTCAACAATTCTTATGATCCAATTTTGAATTTTCACTCCCAAAACCTCAAAACCACATCTAAAATATGAGATAATCTATGAATGCACGCAATTCCCAAACCCTCTGAAGCTCTCAACAATTATTTTGATACAATTCCAAATTTTGCTCCCCAAAATCTATGTAATTGCACAATGAGCTCTAGATCTTTGATAAAGATTTCTCCCCTAAATTGGGGCTTTGGTTGTGCAATCATGAGAGGGAACATCAATTATTGTTTATTACTTTATTACTTTTTACCTTTTCATACACAACTTTTAAAGATATTTAATTACAAAATATCTTAATTTAAATAATTAGCTTTCTCTCTTTAATTATTTTTTGAAGTGTTTTTAATAATAAATTTACTAATTTAATTAATAAAATTATTTAGAGTTTATTATTTAAATAAAAATCCTAAATAATTATCATTAAATTAAATAAATATAACTATGCCACAATTAGAACTATAACTTTATCTTTAAATTTCATTCTTTTATATTTTATTTTCCTCTAGTTTATTAATTAGTGCAAGCACTAATTAAATCATAGTTTATTATTTAAATTAATAATAATAATCAAAGCTCATTGTTTAAATGTAACTCTAATTTAATTATTATTATATAAATAATTATAAAAATAATATTAAATCTTTAATATTTTAATATTTTAATTCTTTTTTTTTCAAACTTCTTAAATTAAATCTGTCAAAGTGAAGTACATATTTAATTAATTAATAATTAATTAACAATTAATTAATAATTAATTAACAATTAATTAAATATCATTATATTTTAATTTCTCTTTAATCAATTTTCTAAATTTAGACTTCTAAATTTAGATTAATTCTTTTAAATTAAAGCACATATTTAATTAATTTTTTAATTAATTAAATATTCTCATGTTTTAATATTTTCTTTTAATCAAATAATATTTAATTATATGATTAACCCAAATATTATAATTAAATCATTTAGCAAATAAATCACATAGAGAAATTCACATAAAAGCAACATTACCAAAATAGACCAAAACTCAAAATCAAACAACACAGACAAAGATAAACTCACAAGTTTTAAAAAGGGTGAAAAGTTAGTTACGAGTCCTCCTTGTAAGACAAGTATTTAGGCTGTGGCTAGAATTGAATTTGAACATTATCTCTCCATTCTTACCATTGAGTTATTGTGATAGGGCACACTCATCCTGGCAATTTAGGGAAGGCAATGCCTAGTACTTATAATCCTGCATAAAATCTAAATATGTACATATGCATATATATTTAAACTAAAAAGCCTGTGATAGAGAGTGATACATCATGTAGATCTCGACTAGCAGGTGACTATGACTCCCTCCCTTAACCACATCAAACATGACAAACAAAAAGATAAAATAGACACATGCACCATACAAATGCAAGTATGGGGTAAGTACCATAATAATAATTATAAGTCAAACATAAAATATTCATATAAAATAATGCATCATTACAAATATGAAGTAATCATCATTAAAACATCATTAATACACCAGTAACCACAATCATTAAACAATGCATGAAATATAGTCAACTAAGTAATCATCGTTGATATATCTCTAGTCCAAGTTATGAAATAATATCCTTGAAACTAACACATCCATGAAATAGGCATAAAAGAGTTTGGTAAATATAATGGAAAAACTAACTATGGGTGAGCATTACATTTAACACCTCCCTTTAAAATAAAATTTACGGTTGAGATCAAAATTCCAAAGAGGCTTAATCAAGGGTAGAGGATGCATCTTGAGTGATCCATTTGCACAAACATCTCACCTAATCAATATCAAGAATGGAGTTCAAAAAGGTGAGAGATGTGTGGAGGAGAATGAAGATTTCAACCACCTTTGAAAGTGTGCATCTCATGTAAGACAAAAAGTCTTTTATTTTATTTTTAAAATAAGAATAATGCTTTATGTGTACACACTCATGATACGTGGGAAGTGTGTCTTTTTATTTAATTAAAAGGGAGCATGCTCTTTTGATTAAATAAAAGACTTATTATAAAGTGATCAAACCTTAGATTATAATTGAATAAATAAATTTTGATGATTTGATCAAGAATAAGTGATACATAAATTATGCAAAAATGCTAGAAAGGGGGCTGATAGTCTAGATGACCATTTTTGGGTGATTATATATTTTCCTCTTTGACTAATGTGTGATTTATTTGACACCACATTGTGTCAAATAATGAAGAAGCCAAGAAAGCAACAAAGAAAATTGACTTTGAAGAATGAAGTACAGAGAGATAGAAAATCCTAAATGCACAACCTATTAACAGTAAGTCATACCATTAGGAGAGAACAATAGACAATATAAATACTTGAGATGAGCACTAATATGAGTAGAAAGAGTCAATATATAGCCAAAGTAAAAAAGAAATTTGTAGTAATGATAGAATATTCTTGCCCCCTTGGGATGGAAATTGAAATGAGATACAAGAGGTGCAACAATGAGCTAGATGTGATCAAATTAAGATAAGATATAGGTCATGATGATACATAAGTGATTAAACCAAATAGACCACCAAGTAGTGATGTTATACCCCAGTGTAACTAGTTTTGACCAAGAAATATAAATCATGAGAGTTAGGTAAAAACATTAAGAGAAATGATATAAAACGAACAAGAAGGGAAAAAGAGAGTAAAAATGGTTAAAAAATGAAGAAATGATGAATTCCCCAGCAAGATTCAAAGATTAAGCCTCAAAAAGTCAATCGATTGCGTAGAAGAAGCAGTTTAAAACACAAATTTGACCATCAAATGAACTTGGATTTCATTTTTAATCCCAAAAATGGATCCAAGATGTCAAAATTAGCTAGGGATTTAGTTTTGGCATAAATTCAAGGTGTTAAAAAATTAGGTCAAAATAGGGTCCAAAAGTTATATAAGGGGCCCAAGGGGTAATTTTCAAATCATTTGTCTTATTTGATTTTGAGAGCTTTAGAGTAGAAAGAAACAAATCCATGACCCAAAGAGGAAATCTGACCACCAATTAAACATCAATTTGAGTGCAGTTGGTTGCACAACCAGCCTTCGTAGTATGGTCTAGCAGTAATTACTTGACATCCTAACTTTTTATTGAGTCATTTTGAGTAGTTTTTTCATGTTTTCTAGATTTTTTTACTATTATAGAATTTCACAGTATATCATGTGATACTTTATAAAGTATCATACTGTTGGAATTCTTTAGAATAACTAAGAGGCAGTGGGGGGTGAATCAGTTATCCAAGGTCTAGATGTACTAATAAAATTTTTCATAGCTTAGTGAATCCATGTCCATAAAACATATTCATTATGCATGCATCCATTAGATCATACAATCACTTAAACTTGTAGGTTACTGTCAAATCAACTTTACAAAAATGTAACCATGAAACATAATAGATTCAATAATACATTTGACACAATGATTTTACATAAAAACCCAATTTGGGAAAAAACCACTAGTAACATACTAATTCTTGCTCTTCTGAAGTGATGTCCAATGAAAGGCCAACCCTGTTAAAGGTTACAATGCATAGTGTTAAATGCGACTTGGTTAGAGGATTTCAATCACCCTATTAGGAGTAAGCCTTTCTAGAGGACTTTAGATCATTCACTTGGAATGTCACCTGGTTAAAGGATTTACAAATGATTGTTAGGTCAACCTTAATCCAAAGGATTTACCCTAGACTAGTACAATGATTAGAAAGTAACAATAAGGCTTGATCTGATAACAACTTACAACTCAATTTGTAGATTACAGATCTCTGTTTTAGTCCTCCATCTCGCTTGGCTTTCACACACTTTAGCTTAGATAGCTTGTTCACCCTTCAAGCATCCATACCTTTAAGCCTTCTTTATTTGCTTGCCAATGGCAATCTCTTCTATTTGGTCACTGAATGAAGCAATATCCTAGGCTCCTTGTTTTCCTTAGGTTCTTGTACATGACAACCTTTGCTTGTGACCATCCATATCTATAAATAAAAAGTTAATATTTTTTCCATTCAACCTCTATCGTCCATTCTAGGGTTAAGTAGGATTCAATGAATCTACTCATCTTTTCATTTTATTCCCTTCTAGAAACTTCTCTTCCAATCCTCTTTGAATTCTCCTCAAAATGGTTCATGTTGAATTTTGTGCCACCAGCTCATCAAGCTTATCTTCCACATGGTTCACACAATCTAAGAAATCAAACTTGCCAGCTCAGATTTATCAAATTCATGATCTTTCTTATAATGCTACCACTCCACATTAACTTGCTTCTAATTCTTAGCACATACTGCATTGCTCGACATCCACTATCAAATCACTCGGCATGAACTAAAGTTTACTGGTGCTCGACATCAACTAAAATTTACTCAGCTAACACTATATCACTTGGTATACACTAAAATTTGACTTTTCTCGACTCTAACTAATTTTCTTCTTAGCTTGCACTAAAATTTCTTGGCACCTACTATTCATATTGTTAAGCTTAACATACTTAATTTATTTTATTTGTTCCTCTAAACTTAATCAATGTATCCATCCTTTGCAACCTTAAGTAAATAATCAATGCACTATAACACCACTGTCTTAACTGATCTTTGTACTCTTTTTTCATACCATAACTCAACCTTTCCTCTAGGTGCTATTGTTATCTCATTTGATCAAAACCTCCTCATCAATCAAACAAATGATAGTACTCAAATCACTTAAGAAATTATCAAACCAACAAGTAGTAGATTTGACATCAGTGATAAAACAATGATTGAAACACATTCTCATACTTGTAGCAATCTGTTTTGAACATGTACCACTATCAAGAAAAATATTGTATGATGGTTCTAGTAGCTACATTGTATCACACACACTTTATGAGCTCTATCGTACTGGACATACCCATTAATCACATGATGTGGTGTGTAGTATCACATATCACATAAGTATTATGAAAATTATTGTATGATACTATAAGCTCAACAATTTTATGAGTTTTATGCAATTTTTGTGTTGTTTGATATTTTTTGTTTTAATTTATTTCTTTAGTAGTTGAGTTATGATGTCCTTAGTTTCATTATGCTTCTCATGTGACAAAAGACTAGCATGTTTACATGTTTTGACTATTTAGGAGGTGTCTCCATATCACCTCATTAGGGAACCTATGGTGGTGGGGTTGAGATTGGTGCCTCAACTAGATGACATAGAGAGAGGGAGATTGGAAACCATGAGATTTGGATGGTTGTTACAAACGCCCCATATCTAGGAAAACCCTGGCCTCTTGACAATACTACCAAAGAGATGGCATAGCGAGCATAACAACTTTCACTTGCCCACTAGGTTGCATCCTAGGAGTGCCATGTCATAGAGCCTCAGTAAGCATGATGAACATGTATATTTCTTATACTTTACTTCATCTATTTTGATGTGAGTAATGGCATGATATTGTGTATTACAAGTTTAATATGATAAGACCCCAATAGAGGGAAGGGTTGTATTATAGGAGTTATTCCATGATGATACCATATTGGATAGGCACATTAAATGGGAGCGAATGATCACAAACTATGAGGATTAGTATCCAATGGAGTGTATAGTGTGCTCCCCCATCACTTAGGAATTGATCACAGACCAAAGACAAAAGGGTTTCCCATGCATATTTGGTAGATTAGTGATGGATTTGATAGGGAGACCATGATGGATGGCATGGGGACCAACCATCCTAGTAGATATGTACCACGAGCTCCATGATATCATGTACATGGAGGGGAGGACTTGGGCATGCAGAGCCATATTGGCACATGTTTGGGAATGGGACCACATTACAGTGATCCAACCACAGGTACAACTATGGGAGATAAGATACCTATGTATATATACTCATGGTTTATAGCCTAGTCAGACAGTGGATATGTGACATATTATTGACGAGTATTTGATGATCTATCCACATTTGAGTGGAGACCATATGTGGGTAGAAAAAGATGGACTGAGGCTCATGATGAGCTGAGTTACATATTTTACATCAGGCCTCTAGTGGGGAGACATGTTAGGAGTGTGGAGCAATTTATCATTAGTCACATGTGGAGACAGTTTGGGAGGAGACAACAGGTTGTGATAAAGACTATCACTTATTCTTGGGTATGGGAGGAGGAGGACATGGGTTGGATACCCATATTACATATCTTTCCTACAAGATACATGAGGTTTACAATGATAGGTTTAGGATTATCTCCTAGGAGTAACAAATGTCAAGGTAACTCCAAATTATGCTTGGGATATGAGGAGGCGACCATTTTCAAGATTCACCATTCCAAATGCACTTCTAGGGGACAATGGTTAGGGAGATCATGATGGAGATGGGGGAGAAGGAGGAGATGGTAGAGATAGAGGAGATGGATGGAGGGGTGGAAGAGGGAGAGAGAGGGATAACGACTTTGGGGGTTTGTCCAGTATCAAGATGAGATCACAGAGAAGGGAGAGAGAGAAGGAGAGGAGGAGGAAGAGCTAGTGAAGGAGGGAAGGCTTATCATATGGACTTAGGTGGAGTAGGAAAATGATAAGGAGAAGAGGTGAGAGAAACTTGCAGCAAGTGGGGGAGAGAAATCTGCAAGACCAACAAATTAGGGAATTTGAGCCAGAGCTACAACAGGCACATATGGTCATTGCCCTGCATGACCAATAGATCATAGATGAGTGTTCTCACAACAAAGATATGAGGAGAGAGAGGGATGTAGCTAGGTGAGAGGTAGAGCACATTGGGGCTAGAGAGGCTTACCATTATGCAACATATAGAGCTATTGTGCCTCTAGGATAGGGTTTTCTAGACTATTCTTAGAGGATAGGGAGGTCAGAGGGAGTGGCACAACCACTAGATATGACTCATGCACCACCTCCATTGCCAAATACTAAATAAGAGGGAGGGAGTCAATCCCAGGGTCTAGGTGTAGCATATGATGGATGTCCTTGTGATATTTTTGTTGTATCATTTTGTTGAGAGACACTTGACCAAATTTTTTACTCATGTTGGATGTATACTGGATATTTCACTACACACACACACACACACACACACACACACACACACACACACACACACACACAAGAGATTCTAGATTTTGGATTATCGTATTGTGTACTTGTCTCTTTATTTATATGCTCATCTAATGGATGTAAGTTTATATTTCAACACTTATATTTTTGTTTCCATGTGATGTTGATATGTATGCTCATGTTTGTATATGCTCATCTTATGTTGATATGCTCATGGATGTATTGTAATGTTTCTCTCTCATATTCTTAGCTCTATGTGATGATATAGAATTATTATTTGAAAACTTAGCACTTGGATAACCCCTTGTGATGACATGAATTAAAGAAGCATTAAGTTGATAAGAGTGACAAGGAGTGAAAGGTGTGGTCAAGAAGAAGCAAAATGGGATGAATGTAGCTAGCTAACACATTTGTGAAAGATAAAGAGAGCCCTCTCAACATTTAAAATTCAAAGCTAAGATAAAATGGACCCTAAAATGCAAGCTAGTATGCATAATATGTAATTACAAAGGTAATATAGAGAGTTTCTAGTTTTTATCATTGAGCCTCATTAGGGACATTAGAAGATCATACAGTCATCACTAGTATAACTATGGGGATAAGAATATGATCTATATCATATAGCTTTGTGGGAACCCAACCTTTGCACTAAAGACATAAAGGTCAAGATGACTAGGGAAGTTAGGTTCCCTAGATTTAATGTAGCAAGATTATGTTCACATCGAGACACAAAATGTTGAGATGACCAAAAGCATGCACTTGCAAAATAGACAAGGATGATATGTTCTAGATCCTAAGTTTCAAGTGGGATAAGAAAGAAGCTCAAGACACCTAAGATCAACAAGGTATACCAAAAGGCAAAAAACTAAAGAAAACATGACCCATGTCCCCAGTCTTCTAGTCCATGACATCCTCAAAAGACTAGTAGGGAGGGAACAATTAGCAAAGAAATTTTCATAGAAAACACACAAAGTAAAATAAATTTGACACATCACAAAAAATGTTTAGTATTTAATGGTGTGTATGTAAGTCACATGTCCACCTCTATAGGACTCAAGTCTACTAATGAGAAGTATCGTTAAGTATCTGATAAGTGTTGAAAATAATTGATGTCAAGGGGTGTGTTGCAAAATAATGTTTGAGAGTTGCTAAAGAAACACCAATGCAATAAGGAGATCTTGCTGAGCTATGCAGTTCATGCCCCCTAGACCTAGAGACCAGAGTCAATCCCAAGCTAGGAAAGACAAAAGAAATATGAGATGAATGGATCATGAGCACGAGAGAGATACTAATAGACATAGGTGCAAGGGTCTCAAGTAGTACTTGTTTCTGGGTTTTCACCACTTAGCGAGACTTATATATTTATTAAATTTTTTAGGGATTTTTATAATTTTTTGTATTTTTTAGGATCATAAGTTATGTAGAAGTGCTGAGTAGAAAAAGAACTAAGCATATATTTTCTTGAGGTACAATATGTTGATGGGCTTAGGGAACTATTCTTCCTTAGGCATAGAGAGATTATATGCACTAGTTCCAAATGTAGTAGTGACAATGTAGGGACCCAACTAATTAGATTTTAAATTTCCCTTTTGCTGACTTTTTGGATTCTATCTAAGGACAAGATCTCCAACTTGAAACTATCTAGGATGGACTTTCTTATTGTAGCTTGTAGACATTCATTTTTGCTAAATTCTCATATGGTCGAAAGAGGCCTTATGATGTTTGTCTAAGACCTCAAGATCATGTATTATCATAGCCTTATAATCTTTATTTATGATCAACCCTTTCAAGGAGACTTGTAGGGATGGAATCTCAACCTCAAGTGATAACCTAAGAACCATAGACTAGAGAAAATTGATAGCCCTAGTGAGAGTGCATATGGTAGTTTGATAAGCCCAGAATGTGGGATTAATTTGCAGATGCCAATCTCTCTCAGACTTGTGTATGTAATTCTATGCAATATTTTTAGTAGTGTTTTAGTTGAACCCTTAGCTTGACCATTTCCTTGGGGGCAAAAGAGAGACGACTAGTGTTACTTGATTTTGAAATTTTTGCATAGTTTCCTATGGTCCTTGTTTTTGAAATTATCTCCATTATTAGTGACTGTTGAAGAGGGAATGCCATGGTGATAGATGATGTGATTCAAAATGAATAGGGTAACATGTTTACTTGCGGTAGTAGAAAGTGGAGCAAACTTAGCCCACTTAGTGAAGTACTCTATTGCAATGATGATAAAATTATGTCCACTTGATGAGCTAGGGTTGATCTTGCCAACTATGGCAAAGGCCCATTGCTAGAGAGGCCAATGCATGATAGATGGAATCAATTCTCATCTATGAGAATGATTTAAGTTTCCATGTAGCTGACACTTTTTGCAAGACTTAGCATAGTGTACAACATCTGATTGCATGGTAGGCCAATAATAACCATCCCTAAGTAGTTTCTGAGCAAGTACAAGGCAATTATAGTGTAGCCCAAAAATACTATCATGGACCTCAGCCAATGCCCATTCAGAATCATCCATCTCTAAGAATCTAAGGGGAATTCCATCTAGACCCTTCCTATAAAAGTCACCAAAGATAAAGGTATAATGGGAGGCATTGCAGATAAGTTGGCATTTTTCATTTTGAGTAATATTATTAGGGACAACCTGGTCACAAGGGTAAGAGTAGATGGTGGCATAGTGGGAAGAGTCATGACCAATGACAGTAAAAATATCTTGGCTATCGAGGGAATCATAGGCAAGGAAACATAGCTCTTCCACTAGGAACTCAAACTGACTTTTGTCACTATAAGATATATGTCAAAGTAGCCATCATGTTTGCAACCTTATTCTCAGCCCTAGGAATTTGTTGAAATGTGACAAAGGTAAAGTAGTTCCTTAGAGCATCAACCAATTTCTTGTATGGGACTATATTTTCATCCTTAGTTTGGTAATAATTGTTGATTTGATTAATGAAAAGCTATGAGTCTCCATAAATGTGTAACTCTATTATCCTCCATTCAATAGCTAACTTGATACCATTGGTAAGAGCCTCATATTCTCCTATATTATTTGTGTAGGAAACAATAGGTTGTATGACTTAGGGATCATGTAATCATGGGGTGTAATGAAGAGGATACCATCACTGGCACTATTTTGAGGTGAGATCCATCAAAGAAAATTTTCCAAGTTCTATATGTCACCTACATTATGGATGAATCTAGGAACTCTATTTGTATAAGGATGTCATCTTGGAGTATAAAATCAGCTAGTTAGTTTGCTATAACTTGTCACTTGATTGCTTTATGTTTGATGTATTGAATGAAAAATTCGGATATAATCATCATCCAATTAACAAGCCTATGTGTAAGTGAAAATTTACTTAAAAGGATCAATTTTTTCCACTAAATGGGTAGTATGAGAAAGCATGTGGTGTCACAGCTTTTGAGAAGAAAACACAACAACTAAAAAATTATTCTCAATGTTATTATAGTTGATCTCATAAGTAAACAATATCCTTTCGATATATAATATGGTTCATTCCTTTCCATTCTTATCATGTTGTGCTCATAATGCCCCTAGGGAAGTGTTTGTAGCTGAAATGCATAGTATCAAGGGATTCCCAGGGATAGGAGTCATGAGAATATGAGTCTTAGCCAAATATTATTTGATTTGAGTAAGGCTCTTCTCACATTCATAATTCCACACATATGTAGATCCCTTATGCACATTCTTGTTAAATGGTTGGGATCTATCAACGTCCTTATAGATTGCAAAAATCCTCAAAAACTTCTCAATTGGCTTATTTTTTTGGAGGTGACATTTCCATTATAGCTTGGACCTTCTCTGGATCGACCTCAATACCCTTGGATGATATGATGTAGCCTAGTAGTTTTTTAGAAGTGACACCAAAAGTACACTTGTTAGGATTGAGCCTAACTTAAAATTGTTCCATGTAGTCCAATATCAAACTCAAGTCATCTAAGTGAGTGCTTCTTTGTTTGGGTTCAGCTAGGGTGTCATCAATATAATCCTACATATCTTTATGCATCATGTTATGAAAGATAGTTTTGTTGGATATAGTTATCTAATTGTGTGTTCTCCTTGATGTTACAAAAATGTCATATCAACTATCAGTCTTTTCTTACTGAGCTCACTTGGTTAGCAAGATAGTTTCTCTTGTCTATTGAGCATTCCTAGAGATTACTCTGTGAAAACAATGTCTATCAAGCTCACTTGGATGTCAAAGAAGATTATGGAAGAAAGAAATATTAACCGAGCTCTCATGGTTAATGAAGGAAAGTTGGTCAGAGTTAGTGTTTACCAAGTTCACTCAGTTGCCAAAGGATTTTGCAAATTTACAGTGTTAACCATGTGTTTGTTGGTCAACAAAGGAAATTTTTTTAGGATCAATGTTTATCAAGCAAGGATGGCCAATGAAGGATTTTGTTTATTTGTTGATATGAAGTTTAATTATTTTAAGTATTGTTTCTAGCCGACTGAGGTAATGTTTATTGGTCATTATAAGTTGTAAATGAGTCGACTTGATAATTTGAATGGTATATATGAAAGGTCAAGTTGAGTTTCTATAGTGTATGAGCGAGTATGCAAGAGTATTGATTGTTTGAGAAGGAAAGTGTGTGAGAAAAATTGAAGGATGGTCAAATATCCTTGAGAAGTAGCAAAGTTATATTCAATCAGGGAGGATCTAGCATGAAGAAGAATAGAGATCTATAATCAGCAATTTGGTTGCATCTAATTCAGGTCATTCATTGTTACTTTCTTACCATTGTAGCAGTGATTCCAAAATCTCTTAATAGAGTTGGTTTAATAGCCAGTTGTAAATCCTCTAACAAGGTGATAGTTCCATTTGAATTATTCTAAATACCTCTTGCAAGGCCACTCCTAACAGGGTGATTAAATCCTCTAACAAGGTCACACCTAATAGTGTGTTTTGTAACTTTTAACCAGGTTGGCTCCTAATAGGGCTCACTTCAGAAGAGTGAAAATTAGTAGCTAGTTACTTGGTGGTTTTTCCCATATTGGGTTTCCATGTTAAATTTGGTGTTTCATGTGTTCATGTTATTTCTTTTATCCTTTCAAGTTAATCATTGTGAATGTTTAAGATCTGTTAAAGTATAACATACACTGCATTTACCAAGTTATAGCATTTTTTTGTATGTTTACCAAGTGATAACAATAAATAGTTTTATCAGACATCTAAGGGATCTATGGAAATGTTTTTGTGGTAACTGATTTACCCCCCCTACCCCCCACCCCCCCAGTTACTCCATCTACATCTCCAACAAGTTCTCATATCCCTTTGATATGTAGCACCCATATTCTTGAGACCAAAAGGCATAACATTTCAACAAAAGGTACTCCAAGCACAAGTGAATGATATCTTCTCTTGGTCTTTAGGAGCTATCTTGATTTGATTATACCCTGAGAACCTATCCATTAAGGAGTACATTCATAGCTTTCTGTCATATCCACTATCGTGTCAATATTTGGAAGTGGAAGTCATGTCCTTAAGGAAACCCTTTTTTAAGTCTCAAAAGTCTGTGCAAAATTGAATGGACTTGCCATATTTTAAAACTGGGACAATGTCAAAAATCAATTCAATGTAGTCTATAGCTCTAGTAAATTTTACAATTAAGATTTTTTTAAGTTTAGCTTTTACTAGCAGAGCAACTGGTTGTAACTGACATGTAATGACAAGTTTTAGCTTAGTAAGATGTTACAAAACTTTTGGAATTCAAAACTTGGAAGTCAAGATGTTCACTAGTCAAATATTGATAGTGCAATGTAAGAAAATAGCTTATCAAGCATAGTTCCCAAGCAATTATGACACCACCAACTAAAGCCAAGAGCTAGGCAAGAATCCCAAATAGCAAATCAACCAAAAACATTAAGTAAATAGATTTTGACAAGTAAACAATCTATGAGGTCAAATTTGCACCCAAAGGTTCCAAGCTAATCCTTTTTCATCTCAAAATGTAGCCAAACATGCGAGTTTCAAATTAGGAGTACAAGAAGAACAAGTGTAAGCACCTTCAATCAGCTAGAGCACAGTCAAAGTTTAGATTTTACAAATGAAAAACTTGGGTGACATAATTCAACAAGCTAGGCAATACAAGTTCAATAGGAAATGTCATGCAATTATTTTTAGAATACTTGTGCAATAGAATAGAGTTGCATGATAGTTTGTCTAAGGTTATGTGACATAATCTAGAATGAGAGTGCAAAATAATTTGACTAATGTTGCAAAATTTTTTGAATGCCAGGAGTATCATATGATACTTCTTAGAAGTGCAGTACGATAGACGTTCAACATAAACATTACTTTGTGACTTTGTGCCTAAAAAACCTACATTTTGACTCAAGTTTTGACCATTTAAAGAAAATTTTGACTATTGTAATAGATTTTTTTTGGTAGGTAACAACAATGTAATTTTTTGAAAGCAATTTTGTTACACAAACACAAGTCTTCAAGCAATTGGACAAGGGACAAAGCAACCTTGCCAATACAAACACTTGGGAGGTTTCAAAATAAAAATTCTATAAATACTACCATCACGTGTATGTCCAATAGATTTCTACAGGTCTAGCACAAAATGAGAACACACCAAGCCTAATGCCTCCTTACTTGTGAGTTTTATGTGCCTAATGAAAGAAAATAACTAGTATAGTGCCACACTTGAAAATAACAGAAGACATGCAAAATATCTTTTATTTTATTTTTTTGCTTGGGTAACCTAGCAATAAATGTTAGTAGTTCCCCTTTCCCCCCCCCGCCCACCCATTTTTTTGTTGTAATTTTCTTCTTTTAGCAAAGCAATCAATAATACTTACAAAACAAATATTAGGAAACAACAAGGTTAGCAAAATCTTGAATAAACCCTGCAAAACCACTTGCTAGGACTATTAGAAAACCATAAATTTTAAATGGAAAGCCTCTAAAATAAAAAATACAATTGAGAATCAAAATAGCTAGCTAAAATAAGCTGGGTGATACTTTTGGCTACACCTATATCACAAGACACTTCTTTGTATACTTAGGTGACATAATCTCTTGATGCGATACTTTGACTCACATTGCGCGATAATGTGTAGAACAAAGGTGCAACATAATAGAAAGAGATAGTGTGATAAAATAACCGGTAAAGTATCATCCACAAAACTATGTAAACTATTGTACGATACTAGAAAAGTATCACACGATAATCCTATCTCAAAATGAAAATAAATAAAATGATAAAAATACAAAAACCTTTACACTTGAGAGAACCCATGGAAGATGGAGTCTTAAGAATTGGCTTATAGCTTCCTATCTATGATGTGCAAGAACTATGAGAGTGGCTCTCAAATGGACTTAGCTTATGCATCCCTTGCAAGGTGCACCATAGAATGGAAGATCCAAAGATTCTCAAGAGCAAGAGTGCTAGCACCAAGAATCACAACACAAATGCAATGCAATGCAAGCTACACTATAACGATATGTAAGATGCAAGCTAACAAAAATGGAGAGTTATAACCTTCCTAATTAAGCTATGTGAGTTAAGCTATGAGCATAAGCAAAATCTAAGCTAGTATGTCATGAAACTACAATGTAAGCAAGACAATGAAGATGCAAGATGAATGCCAAATGAGTGCTCCAAGTGCTTCAAAATCACCAAAAAAAATTGCAACATAATGTTAGAATGAACATAAGGGACATGAGAATGAGGAGAGAACTCTCCATTTTAAAGAAAATGGATGGTTGAGATCAAAAGCCCATAGAGGCTTAATCAAGGGTGGAGGATACATCTTGAGTGACCCATGCACACAAGCATCACACCT
Source organism: Cupressus sempervirens (assembly GCA_028749045.1). NCBI lineage: Eukaryota > Viridiplantae > Streptophyta > Pinopsida > Cupressales > Cupressaceae > Cupressus > Cupressus sempervirens. The sequence goes on along the minus strand of CM053785.1, from coordinate 290,747,548 downwards.
AATCAAGATCAGTGATGAAGTTCAAAAAGGTATAATACAAATCCCAAAGAAATAGACCAATGAAACCAAATAATTCTATGTGATTTATTGAGGATAAGAAGTTGAAAACATGTAAGTAATTGACAAATAAAATAAAGCACCTATAAATTGCACTCCCAAGAACATTGTGTAAATTGCCCAAACGCCTTAGACAACACAATAGTTTAACAAAACAAATAGATAAACCTTAATACAATGTCATTTTATAGATAAAATTAACTACCCATAAAATAAATTTGAAAAAACAATGCATATATTAATTGAAGGCCTTTATACAACACAATAATTTAACAATTGATGCCAAGGGCTACCTTAATACTACTTACCCAAAGCTATGTTGCAACTAAACCCAATCAAAGTTGTTGAAATAAGCCATCCTATTCAAATTAAAGTAGTCAACTTCAACTTCAAGTTCAAACTATAGTTCCAGTTTCAATGATAATTTATACCAACAAATTTATTCTCAAGGTACATACAAAAGACATCTAATCTCTCCTAACAATTTATGCATCACTTGATTTGAATTTTTTTGTTTTCCCACTACTTGTTCCAAATAGTGTGCTTGGAGTTGGTGCCAGACAAGCATATACCACAAAATTCAAACAATTATGGTTTGGAATTTATACATACTTTCACGGAAAGAAGACTAGTTAAGACAAGTGTTGCACAAGTAGCTAGAGTCCCTGCCTTTGGTGGAATGGACGAAGTATGTATGATAGAGGGAAGTAATTTAATAGGGTTAATTCTAAAATTGAGAAAGTAGGAAATTTTATTGTTGTTACAACATAGTGTCACCTTAAAGTGATTAAAGATATTAAAAATTAGTGGTGTGACCTTAGATGGTACTAGATATGAAAGTCTTAAGTGTCAAGCATGACAATGAGAAGAGCAACTTGAAGGAGGAGAGTCACTATAGTGCAAGAATGATAGTGCAGTAAAGGGATTTTCCTCTAGCTCCATCCTATTACATAGTTTAAATAAATCCTAATATTATTTTAGTTAATAGAATTGTCATCCACTGTCATCTTAGATTTGTTCAACTTGAAATGCATTACATACAACCACATTAGTGTCTAGTTGGAGTAGTGGAAGGCTAGATGATCCCACACACCCATTTGATCTTGAATGATAATATGTGCATAATGAATGTTGAGTGCCTGTACAAGTACTCCAAAATCATCCATTTCATTCTTTCATCTATACACAATGTCTTTCTAGTTTCTTTCAACTGACATGCCCATTTCATTTCATATCAGATGGAGATATTGTCTTTAACCATTTCATTCTTTCATCGTACACATCTAACATGCCTATTTCATTTCATATCAGATGGACCTTAAGCTTTCTAACAAGAATTGGAGGAGGAATCATGCTGATACTAAAGGGCTAATTACTCATAGATAGTGATTTGATTGATATCTACAATAGTCGAAGTGTGGCTTATTTTCAATAGAGTTTTAATAAACACAAGAAAATATTGAATAATGTATACTAAAGAATTTATTTTTTAGTGCATCATCAAGATTCAAGGTGATAGTCAAGTTTTGTTTGCCAGGCAAGTGTTCTATAATTTGAAATGCTTGGCTTTTTTTGAGGCCTCTATAATTAGTGTGATGAAATTATGCCCAATTTGTGCAACAATCTTAGAACAACTATAGACATCACATTTTAGTTGAGATAAAACCCACTTTCGAATTTGAGATTTCTTTTAAAGAATATTTCAAGCAAAGTTTTGTATCCAAAAATCATCAACCCAAAATATTCAAACCCACAAGGATGTGTTTATGTGAGGACATAAATGCACTGTAAAGCCTTTCTATGCGATTTGATCAATCTGTATCTCTTAAAAAACTCATTTTTCTTGATCTTTTTCTCTTGAAGAGGGAAGAGAGATAACAAACTAATTCAGAATTTGAGGGAGAGTGGATTTTTCCATTCTAAGGGAAGTCTGTGTAATTTCTTGTTAAGAAGAGAGCAAAAAATCAAATTTTGATTGGCAGTAAAGAAATAAAATGTATAATGTTCCAATAAAAAGCATGGAAACCAAATTGGAAAAAGTGATTTAGGGTTTTGCCTTATTTTAAGGGAATTGAAAATGAGGGTAAGCTAAGAAATAATTTTATGATTTTTTGGTCACTACTTGGAAGAGCATAATCGCCCCAAAAAGTAAAAAGGTATGCAAGAATAGAACGCAACAAAAAGGCAAGTAAAACTATACTTGAAACTATGCTAAAACCACTACTCTTTATGAAAGGATCCTCTTCAAAATCTCTTCTTACTTTCCAAGAAGAATTGGAAAGGTTTTCAATATGTACAAAACATCAAAATAGATTGTTCTTATTTAAAAAAGAGTTAAACAAATTCCCTCAACCTTAAAATAACACAATTTCATTTGATGACACAGAGCCAAAATGATACTTTATTGAATATTTTATCTTATAATGTTCTTAGATGTTGCCATTTTTTTTTGGCTAGAACACAAATTTAGATACCAAACTCTTTAAAATTTCTAAACCTCATTGCATGCAAAGGATGTTTGTCGAACAAGTTTTATTCTCTGTAACTATTGTGTGTTTGGGAAATCACAACAAAAGACACATAGATATCTTGTTGAATTGATAGTTTCCATGTTCAAATATTTCCCATAATATTTGTACAGAAAAAGATAAAGACCACTAGCCAATAGAAAATAGAAAATTTCCATATATGATGTCAAATAATTCCATTACATCTCCCAAACTATAGTCTTAAATGTTATAATATGAAAAAGCACTATTTCCAATCAATGAACTAATATTTTGGAAGAGGTCAAAAACTTTAGTCTCTTTCCTTGTGATAGGGACTAAAAATTATATTAGAGAAGGAAGATTGTACTAAAATACAAGTTAGGTTGATGTTTGGCTATAGCCAAGGAAGTAGTTGTGGAACTTACGCTGTCTGGGGCCTTTGAAATTGAATTTATGTTATAGATCATGGTAACCAAGAATCACCATGCATTGCATTTCTATGAACAAATAATCAAACTTTTTGAATCATTTGTTTTTAGCTACCCATTTCATTGCATTGTGTCAAACTCTTATTGTGTTGTTTGTAATTGTTGCATTTTATTCTCAGGTACCTTCTCTTTTTCCAAGAACCCACACATTCTTAAAAAAATTATGTATCAGAAACCATAAGCATTTCCTTAGATTCATTTCTCCTAACTTATTTTATGCTAACAAAGAAGATGTAGCTTGGATTTTTAACTAGCACCATATACTAGTTAAGTCAATGCACTGGATGATCTAAAACAAATATTTTTTTACGAATAACGTCATGCAACCTGCTTGAAATCATGCTTGCTATGATACCACAATTCTTTAAGGAATATTATGAAATAGTTATCATGTATTGATAATCAGAGCATTCAAACTCTGTGGATGTGATATAAAACTCAAATGTTTTTCTTAGCTTGGTACATATATAGAAATCGGTGGAAAATTTTGTAAAAAGTGTTTGTGCCCTACTATAATCTATTTTCATTTACTCAATAGTTTCTAAGGATCCTTTAACTGGTTTGGTCTTTGTAATTACAAATATTTTTGGAGACATGGTTTCTTGGGTATTCAATACAACAACTACCTTGGCTCTCACTCTACCATGAGATGTTTATTCTTATATATATCTAGAAATGGTGGTTTCCCTCAAAGACTATTGAATCTCTTAAACCCAATGAATTCATGTCTTTACAGACACCTTCATTCATACTTGCAAGACTTCTCAATGCATTTCAAATTTGGTTTCGACTGATTACAACATATGGCTTTGTTCAATTCGCATGACATTGTTTAATCTTTGTTATGAATTTTAACCAAAATATTTAGATGGCTAGTAGAGGAGTGGGATCCCTTACACGTCTATAGTAGGGGGTACTGGCATCTCTGCATTGAGAGACTGACTATGCGTAGAGAGTCTAGTAGGAGTCATAGCCCAGCCATAGCCTAGCCAGGCAATGCACAAGAGACCCATTCAAATATTCAAGGGAGAATACATAGTTTTTTTTGCAGAATTTAAAGAAATAAAACTAAATCTCAAATTTCTATTTTAAATAGCAGAATTAGTAAAATCCTTGTTATAGTAAAAGGATTATACAAATACATCTAGAGTGGCTGCTCATTACAGAGATAATCAATATAAAATTTAGATTATGTATAATACAAAAAGCACCCGCGAATCAGATTTGGAAAACAATCTTATGGTAAAGATCAGAATATACAATATACAAATTTCTTATAACCTGTAATCTATAGAAATTGAGAGAAGGGGATTTTATAAACAAGTTAAAGAGTGTCACAACTAATATTTAGATGCTTCAAGTTTATACATTCCAACACTAACATGAAGACACAAATAGTTTTCTTTCCAAAAAAAACCTAGCCCACCTTTGATAAAACCAATGTTCTTCTGTACAAAGAATGCCCCAAGTTAATGATAAAGACATAGATGGATCCTCTTTTTGAGCTCTCAGAACTGCATTGTTAAATTAAAATAGCTAATGCCAAAGATTTTCTTTGGAAAATAATAGAGCAAGAAATCATTAACATCTACGAATAATCTATCAAATTACTATAAACAAATGTAAAATGCGACAACTAAACAAGCATCAAAATGACAAATGGTCTGTTTTCATTTATTGTTTTTTTTCTCTAGAGAAAATAAAAAGACTACCAACATAAATAAGGAGGACCAATGGAAAAATAGAAATAAAAAATCAAGTTTTCATGTTTAGTAATTTTAATAGGTTCCATTATTTAATTTGTAATAGTAAATATTCTAGTTTTTAACTTTATTTTTATTTTTTTGTGTATAATTAGTAGTATCCATAATCATAGTGTAATTGTCAACATAATGTAGAATATTTTTTATTAATTTTTTAGATTACTATTTAGGATTAAATAAATTTTATCTTTGATGATTTTTTTGTCATAAAATAATTGAAGATTCTCTAATTTTTTAGTTTAAAAAAATTAAATTAAATTCTTTATTTAAATATTTTTACATAAATTATACACATTTTATGTAATTAAAAAAATCTCTCTCTCTCTCTCTCTCTCTCTCTCTCTCTATATATATATATATATATATATATATATATATATATATATATATATATATATATATATATATATATATATATATATATATATATATATATATATATATATATATATATATATATTATTTTCACTTTCTACTTATATTTATTTTTATTTTTTAATTTCTCTTTCATCTATGTATTCCACTAGGCCGGACTCTAGCTTGTAGAGATCTTGTTATTACATATCTTCCCTATATAGGATAGTAGGAAAATTAATATCATAAGAGTTAACTACCGATGCATGAACTAAAACTTTTGAAAGTGGGAAAGTAAATTTAGAAGTGTTTTTCAATTTGCACCTGTACATTTAGAATGGCTGGTCAATATATAAAATCTATATATAATCAATGAATCTGTATCTGGCAGAAATAAATTTCATGTTCATTCCTTAGGTTTTAGATTGAAACATTTCATAATTTTTTTCTTTCAGATGGAAAACAGAGAGGAAGAGATGTATAAGATCCAACGAAGAAAATATGGAGGTAAATGCATGCTCACTCCTCAATTCGAACCAAATGATATAGGCAAGTTTTTACTGGTGAATAGAGTATTTCAAACATGCTAGATTGTTAGAATCCTTCAAGTACAGGACAAATGCCAGTTTAGGGTTTGTTAAAATATTAACCCAAATCTTATTTCCTATCTAAGAAAAACCTAAAAGAGGTTCTTACCTCTAAAGTGTTAGAAATAATAATTTTTACTTATAGCCACAAAGTTTTACATATTCACCTTTTGCATAAATATAAATATGTAGCAAAAGCCAATAAGTTTATGTATTTATAAAGCACTTTCTATTTCAGAGTGTTTGTATCAGAAGCCAATAAAGAGTTATGAGTTACTACAAAAATCATAAGCTTGTATGAAACACTTTAATTCTAGATGCTGGATCAGAAACCAATAAGTTTACTTTCCATAAAAATAATTAGCTTCTACTACATCTCTGTGTGAAATCAATAAACTCATAACTCATAAAAAAGTCTAGATATCATACCTCCTCCTTCTGAATTGAGATGTAGCAGAAGCTATTATGTTGCTGGACCTATTAAATATAAACTTGCCAGTCAAAAGAAAATACCAAAAATTGGCTCCTGGGAAAAATCCAACCATATGTAGGTATTAAATTAAAGGACGACTTTGAAAAATTCAGTGAAGTTTACAAGAGTACATAGCTATTATAATAGGTTTAGCATCAAAATTAGTTTATATCAATAGAAGAAAAGAAATTTGAAGAGATTTGATAGTATAAAAATGTTTATTACAATGGTCTCCCACTAAAACAATGTTTCCCCAATTAACCTATTCCAAACACAATAAAATCCTCACTTCTTTGCATCTCTCTTCTTCGATTTCTCAAGTGAGATTTTGTTCTCTTTTCCTCAACTTTATGAACTACTTCTAAAACTTTCTCTCATCCAACTGAAAAATATCCAAGTAAAGCCTCTTAAGCTATTGGATCTCCAAAATGGACTTGCGGACCTCAACAAAGTATACAATTTCATAATGGGATGCATGTTTTTCAACATCCTCAACAAAGTATTTATAAAGGATCAAATATCGCATGTTTTTCTACCAATGTGGTAGTCAAACTTGTTTCTCTATAAAACCAAACAATAATAAAAAATATATACAAAAAACCCTAACAAAGTAATTTTAAGAAATGATAGACAACGAAGAAAGGAAATAAATTGTTTGTAAAAATTTGAAAGCTTACCCTTATAATTATTTTATAAAAAGTGGGCTTCTACCTTGTTTCCATGCCACCAGTCCTCGGCCATCAAATGCTTTTTATGACTTTCATAAATCCAAAAAAAAGTCCTCAGAATTCCCTAGTCATCATCGGTAACAGAGATCTCATAAGAAGCATCGAACATGAAATTGATTTGTAAGTTGCACTTGTAAGCCCTAATCAGTTGAACCCATTGACCTCGTTACACTCATATTTTGTATTCAGTTTAAAACCCATGCATAACTCACGAGTCCAGTGTATACAAAATGTGGAACCACACATTTTAAAAATGCCACTCTCTAAACTCTTAAAACATCCACCATGTTTTTCTCATAAATTTTTCGAGAAGAAATGGGAAATCATTTGACATCAATGCAATATCTGAAAACAACATAAATGAGCACAAAGGTGCCCACAATAGATAATTGACCTGGATACAATAGATTCATAAGTCTTTTAACTCTTACAATATATTTAGAGTTGGACACATTTCTAAGGCTTGGTATTAAGGTTAGTTGTTCCATTCAAATGGTGTCTTGCGAGTCCCATTCACTTGGCCACATAAAAGTCCAACCAGATCTTCTGGCTGTCCAATTTGGGACAAAGCCATCTGTCCAAAGAACTCTACCTACTAGTAAGGGTTTTTAGTTGGACGTTAAATACAAAAATCCAATTTGAGTATAATGTTTCTTCAAATTAATTTTTTGGGAATTATGTTTCAAATTACCTTATTGAAAACATTCCTCTTTTGCAAATAGAGCTACAATTAGTGAACATTGCTAATAACAACATACAATATGACATTTTACTGAATAGTTGTGATAGAGAACTATTAAAAAATGGTAGGAAAAAATAAAATGGAATAGCGTTAAAGAAGAGTATTGAGAATACCATACCCGATGATCTACAAGTGAAAGATGAAGACATAAAGTGAAGTCTTGTGTGATAATAAAGCAACCCATCAATAACACCCAATTCAAGGAAGTAAGAAGATGCCACAGGAATAAAGAGAATGACACATGCAAGGGGCGCGTACTCTATGTTGTGCAAAGAACAGGTGGAATGGAGATATCAGAGAACAGGTGGAATGTAAACTGGGAAACTAAATTTTCTGTGAAGGAAATTAAAATGATCCCTAGGACCAATTAGAAAGCTAAAAATTAGTAGCATAAAATTTAGTTTAATAAATAGCAATGTGTTAATCTTAGTATATAATGTATATTTTTCAATTTGCACAGAGTCCAACATAAGAACTAATGCAAAATAGAACATCCAAAACTTTAGTCTCCTGCCTTATGGCAGGGACTAATAATAAAAAAATCATCGGCATTTAGTCAAATCAGAGAATGCTATTCATATTGTAGCTTTTCAATCAATGCTCTCATGTCATTTCTCTCAATACTGAATCTTATTTAAACTTATGAAATTTGATTAGAGAAATGGTAGTCCAAAGCAAGTTTATTGGATGCTAATTTTTGCTTTTGTTTTGTAGAGGAAGATGAATGTTACTTTATAAGTCCTGTTTCAAAACTTGTGTTTTCTCTGCTTAATACTTCTATACTCTCATTTTATTTTATACAAGTATTTTAAATGTTTCAGGCATTGTCGTTGAAGAAGATGGTTTCGACACAGAAGGCAACAGATGAAACATCGTCAGAATTGAATGCAAACTTGTTTTCTGAGGTGATCGACGCCCAAGCAGTCTCTAAGATTGAGAGAGGAGAGTATGACTACTTGAACATGAAAAGCTCATTGAATGCAATCACTATATATGCTTTTCTTGTAACATCAAAGGCTAATAGTTGTATAGATTATGAAGATGGAGACTCCTGTCTGATCCCAAGTCATAAGAATCGGCTAATAACAGTTTTACTTGCCGAGAATGAAGAATTTTTGATCAATTATACCGTTACGACAAAGAAGGGTACTAACTTTATCAGCAAATGAGGTGGTAAAGTGAAAAGGAAAGAAACATTGAGTAGTCTAATCCACTTGATTTAACCTTTTTCTGCTGTTGAAAAAGCTCAATTTTCATTTTTATTTTAGCCTAGCTAATTGTGTGGGGCCTGTCATGCCATAAATTTTTTAACCAAAAATTTTAACGCGAGAACACAACCAATTTTTTTTTTTTTTTGAATACATTAACGTTTCCCTGACAAGATGAATGGTTTCGTGTGCATTGTGAAGGGGGATTATACTCCTATCAGGTGGCCGTTATAATAGAATTTTACTTTGCATAATTAAAAGTGTGAGTTGCATTTTAAGTTTAGAGTTTACAATGAAGCGTCGGTCATAACCTAACTGGAGTTGTCGATAAGATTAAAGGATACACTATCCGTATTTAAACTTGGAATTGTTAGGTTCATTAATAGATCAAAAGGCTCTACTCGGAAAATGAAGTTATGAGCCCTTATTCTTCTACACTTAACCAGGACACTCTGATGGCAAATGTGATGAGTCTTATGTGAGTGTGGCGGTGATAGCATAGAAGATTGTAACAAGAGGATGAATTATTACTCAGTGTGTCTTCATCAATATTCGGGTTACCATTATTATTATATGTTCTATTATGAGTTTACTAGTATCATAGTTATGCCTTACAAGTGCCTGTACTCTCTTAGTTTGCATCTTTTCACGAACAGGCTAACATTATTATTTTCAGTTATTAAATCAAACTATGAAGCTTGGAGTTATGACAATCATTATCTTGATCAGAGCATTGCTCAATCTCGTATCTCCTCATATTGACATCAAAACATCGTTAATTCATATTTAAAATTAAGTGCCCAACTTGTTTATCTTATCTATACTACACTCGACCTAAATAACCATTAAATAATATAATATATCCAAATATTATACTATAATCTACATAACATATATTGGAAGATTATAATATAATATATCTAGATATATCTATATAATATAGTATATAACTCTAACTACCCATTACATCCCTACATACCTTTAATCACCTTTATTTTAGAATCAAATTTCTTTAATTCAATAACATGCTAATATGACCATTTGATTGGTTAAATAACTATAGCCCATTTATATATCAATGTTCACTACAAACTTTACCTTGTAAATTTATGTGCCACATTTAAATCAACATAATATTAAACTAAACTCCAAACCCACCAAATTACTTTTAAAACTAAAACCACTTTATTAGTCCTAATTTGTTGTCACTTCCTATTCTATATCTAAGCTAGGGGCTAGACTTACATCATGAGCTATAGGATGTCATATCATCCAAGGCTATGTAACTTAAGTCAATTCCTTGTCCAAGTGCATGTTTTGGAATCCAATTAATTTTTTTGGGTATTGTTTTGCTTGAAACAAAATACAATTAAAGTGCCAACCACTCCCTCCTTACTACCTTGCCACATGGGCGCCTAGGTAGGCTTAATGGTAGGTGGGAGGGGAAACTAAGAGAGGATGTGCGTTTCCCAAAGATGTCCTCTCCACATAAAATCTCTTCCCTTAAAACATGGCGCTGCCCAGGGAAGCAAGGACAATCATGACAAGGTCAAGACACATAAAAGCTTCCAAGTACTTTTTCCTTCCCACTAAAAGATGACGCCTAAAATCAGAATACCCTCTGCACTTGTTATATCACGTTGCCTTTTGGTTTATACCCACTTTATGTTATTTACAAGATTTGCTTATTTCAACTTGCAACTCCTCATATCTATTGTATTTTAAAAGTAAGGTTTGTTTATTGTTTTGGATGAAAAAGGTAGCGCTTTGGAATTCAAAGCTAGCACAAAAGTCAAGTAACATTTATGTGTTGCATTAGTAGGTATATATCTTTTTTTATATATTTTGTTTCTCCATAGGTAGTGATTAGACATTTTAGTTTTATAGTTATTGTTTATTCTCAAATTCTTTCTAGCTATGGATGTCTTATTCCTTTAGGGATCTAGGTAGACTCTTAGCCAATAAAATATTACTCTGTAATAGAAGAAGTGAATTTAGTTACCTTTCCATATAAATTCCAGAGAGATAAATGGGCACCTTCAGCTAGTTAATTTTTTTATGTTCCTTACACTTATATGTATTATTCTGATTTTCTTCTCCCTTAATAGAGGTCATCCTTCATGAGTTGTTATAATAACATACTAGGAATTATTAAGTTTGTTCTTACTAATTAAATTAATAAGTCTATTAGATCCTTTGTACAAAGGATTTCATTTAAATCAACATATAGAAAAACATGCTGGTGAATTCAATTTTGAAAAAAAGATAGAACTCAGGAAGTGTGGAGCTAACTTTTAATACATCAAATGTTTTCATTTCCTTTGATATCACTTAATACTAAGATGTAAACTATCTACCATTCCTTCTATCAATTGCATACCTTACTTCATTAGCAATTTCAATACTAACATCAAACTTTTAATCATTCCTTATGCAATAGAGAAATAAGATAACAAGGTGGCAAGTTCAGTTTCATTCCTATTGTTATCTCAAGATACTCAAATTCTCCTTCCTGCATATTCCTATTCATTATAAATGGAACAACATCTAAGCAGCATACCCTCTCTAATATGATCCTTGCAAATTTCTTTCAATACAATATCAAGCATTAATTTTTATCAACTTGAGCACAATAGAAAGATCATATATAATACTGTTACATCAACTTCTCTTCTTCAGAACATATGAAATAGAAGCAACACCACACTCTACAATACAATTTCTTTCACATAACCAAGGAGGATTTCTCTCCCCTTAACACAATAATAATACATCTGCTCCTAAGCAAGCAATGGACTCCATAACATCAAGTTTCCAAAATTCTCCAAAGAGTACCTGCACAAAGAGAAACAACTAGGGAACCATGGAGGCTCACCTCCCAACCTAGGCCTCAAAGAGACCACCCCCGCGCTAGGGGAAACAAGGCTCAATGGGGATACATTCAAACATCATCATAATAACAAGAATCCAACATGAAAATCACAGTTTAACAACACATTTACAATTCCCAACCAAGGCTTGCACAATGATTCACAAATGGAATCATAAACATTGGGTGAAGGTGGAAACATAAGGAGGTTTACCATTTCATATCATATCTTCCATAGAAATCATGCCCTTTCAGGGCTAAATCAACAAAATACCAGGCCCTTTCGGGGCTTCATAATATCATGCCCTTTCGGGGATTCATAAACATCTTCCACCACACACACTACCAACACAACATCCTCCACCACACACAACCAACAGCTTTAGCTTCCTACAAACCCATACTTCAGTTACTTCCTTCCTCACCATTTCTCCTTTTCTTTTTTCTCTCCCAAGGAAAAATATGAATATGACAATGGCATACAATGGAGCCCATACTCCAAGGTCCTCAACTATGCAATCCAACTGCTGCCCATTCACCCTGGACTCCTCTTCCCTTCCCACAAGGGTGAGTGCAAGTCCCACACCCATAACAATGCTCAAGCACAAAGAAGAAAACAAAACCAAGTAGAAATAAAACAAGAAATTTTCAAGAGTACCTCACATTATCACAACACAAGAATACCAAGAACACTCCTACCAAAGGCACTCTTACAATTTTCCATTTCAGCTATGAGATATAAAGAAAGCATGGCATGAAGGACTAACCTGCTTACAAGCTATGGAAATGGAATGAAGACCTCTTCCTGCTTGGATTTCCAACTTCTCCTTTCCATTCCTTGGTTGTCTAAATTAGAGAGTGGGTGAGTGAATCCCCAAGATTGGCATAACTTCCCTATAAAGACCTTTACTTTCATCCTCACCTACCTCTTTTACTCTTGTGTTTTTCCACCAATGAGGACTTAACCAAGTGGTTTCATGAGGAAAGAAGTTAGGTTACAATATGATTTTCGAATTGGCTTGGAATTGACTCTTTTTGAGGGTCCCCTAGGTCCCCTAGACTTACTTATGATCATATTTAACCCCCCAACCCATACTATTACCATGTGGGTGACTTGTTTTCACAAAATTAGCACTTAAGAATCACTTAGGCTCTTTAAAAATTCCTATCACTTGTAACTTGCATTCCATCAAGAAGGTGATTCTTCCTAACACTCTCCAAGGTGGTTTAATTGATTTCGCAATGAGGATTAGGCTTAGGTTGAGTGACTTCATGCCAAAGAATCCTATTTGACATGTCATTTGCACATAGACAAAACAAGTGTCAAATGACACACACATGCACATAAAAACACTTCACACATTACGATGACATGTCACTAATCAACCATGCTCTCTGACTATAACACTCATACACAGTCACAGTACGAAATAAACACAATACAACGAGGTTTTGAATCTTCCAAAGATTCACCTTGGCTTAACTGTGTTCACATAAGATTGAATCTTGTTTCCCCCATTAATCACCATGGTTCCACTTTCCTGCACACTCAACTTAAACATTAGTAACCCAATAAGATAATACAAGATCCATACAAACACATACAACATAAATCCAATATCTCGTACTAATCATTAACGTATACAAGTAAGTATCATCTAATCATTTCTATTCTAAGTAATTGCAACAGCATATTCCATTTAACTTTCATCTAAGTGCATATTCAAAACATTTCATTATCATTCCCATAAAAGATTTAAAACATTGAAATATCGAATATGTGGATCAACAGTAATCTTTCTAAATATAAATTATTTTCAATTAGAGTATCATCACAACTCTTTCTTACATAACAATGAAACTCTGAATCATCTTTAGTAAATCATAGAAACAATATAAAATGGATTTGTGCCGATTGGTTAACTAGTAACTTAATTAAGTTTAACTCCTTAGATTGTTAGAATGTTTCAGTAATTATGTCATAATAATTTAGAACCAAGTTTCAAACATAGCCATGTATGTGATTATCATCATAACCTATACTCATAGTTGTTCCTAGTAGGTTGAATGTTATTTTATCCTTCCTAACTGCCTAGTAAATCATCCATAGTGTCTCATGGTCAGGTTCTTGTCTTAAACATTTTAAATCTCATTTCCATGTGGTCTTATTTTATAGACCTAATGTTACTAGAGAGAATATCAAAATCCACATTAGTCTCCTATAGGAACCCTTAAATCATGATTTGCAATAAAACAAAGTATAAAGCATAACTCAATTATCTCCTAACCAATTTTATTTCATCAAGATCTAGACACGAGTACTAGTGTGGGCCTTACATCCTCCCCCCTTGCTCTCGACTTCCTCCTGGAAGTCTTTTGTACTCAGAACATAACTCTCACATGAGATTTACCTTGATTCATTATGATTATTCCACTTGGGCCTTGCCTTAACATCAAGTCATGTTCCTAACAATCTTACATACAATCGAAATGTAGACTTATGGAATATGGCCCCATAGCTTCTAGGGGAAGAATTGATTAATTCACCATTGGTTGGTTTGAGTTTCATTTTTCAAGTTAGGACTTCTACCAATACCTGATATAATCATATTTGCGGAGTAAATAGGGCAATTGTTGTTATATTTTAAACTATATAGACCCATTGTAGCATTCCTAGCCTTTCGACAATTAAGAATGGTTTATCACATTAATATATTCAATAGCTAATTCTGTAATTATATTTCTTTGGTTATTAGTTTAGTCATTTCATGGTGTAATCTTATTACCTTTGTCATTGTCAACTTGTTTTAATTAGTTTCATTACCATTTACAGATCGAAGTTACTTATCCTCCTATGTTGTACCTTAGTTAACATACTTACTTACTCTTCGCTCTCTTGCTTGGGTGACCATCTGTTTCCCATTATCATCTTAGTTGTTTTTATTAGTTCTTACCAACTAACCTTACTCTTTATTTGTGTCAAAACATTCTTTCATCATAGCATTGATTGATCCTACAATATTCATCTGACCTTTGCTTATCGATAGAGGATTGATATCCTTTGTTAACTCCGTTAACTCCAAGAATTCCATACACATTAGTTTACTATCACGGTCTACTTATAAGCTTTCATTTGTAGATGCTCAATGGTTATTGTGCTCCCTTTTAGTTGCATTAATTTCACGACTTGGTCATAGTCTTTACAGGTCTTTCACATTTAGTACCTTTACGTAAAGTCTTCAACATAGCGTGAAATTGAAGTATATTTGTTTAAGAGTCAAGATATTTCAAAGTTTATAGGATTAAATGAACTCATAACTCATAATGAATGGAAAGGTGATATTCTAACTTTCTCGTGATATTCATCCAGGATATTCCCTGATATGACCGTCTTAAAGGTATCATACAACACTCTCACATAAAAATGCCTCAAAAATAAAAATGGAAATAGAAAATAAAAATAAGTAAAATCACCAATTAAATATAAGTGTGGCCACAATGATAAATCTTTCATTTCAACAAGTCGTGTCCCGAGGCAAAGGGAACCATACCAAGAAACCATCATAAATGAACATTCCAAAAAAAAATGCAACATTAAAAACATCAACAATAATTTACCACAATTCAAATTCTTTAAAAAAAAAATGCGGTCATACCCGGGTCTTCCTAAGAGAGAGAAGAGGAAGGGTTGTCCTAGGATTATGAGATTAAGTGAAAATATGCAAAATGATTCCTTAGTATTTCTAGTCTTTCTAAGAATAGGTCAAGAGAGTGATCCATACCCCTGTTACTTAAGGGATTGTCAATTCTTAGAGATTTAGGTCCTTAATTTCTTATGTTTCCTTACCTACCTACTTGTTACTATCAAGAATCAACAAATGTAGTCTAGGGCCAAGGTTTCTTTCCCAATTACATTGGGGATCCATTATACAAGCATAAGATTATGATAAGTGCCCCCTACCAAAAATATAAGGTAATAGGTTGCTGTAAGAGAGATCGATGGGGTTATCTCATTTACGTCTGTCACTCCTTCCTTTGAGCATCATTCGAATGTATCAGTATTTGGGAAGGGTTCTATCATTCGATCTCATGTTAGTCTAAAATTTCCTTTAGTTATTGTTAATAAGATAAGGACTAGGATCTATATTTCCAAGGGGGTTTGAGCTCTTACCAATACCTAGACCATCAAAATACACAACCACCCATTCCGTCCTGAATGTCGGTATGTTCCTTTTATTTTGTTGTTTAATGTATATTTCCATGTGTACCAAGGTCTGTAATCGTTAAGTCTCACAACTATTGAGAGGGAATTACATGGGGATCCTAAATCAAAATAGATTTCCACAAAAGTGAGACCAAGATCTTATCATATCCTAATTCTTAATAGCTCTAGTTGTTTACCACAGTCAATCAGTTTTAGGGTGTTTAACTTAAGTGCCAATTAATACTGTTACAATTATAAGCCAATTTATTAGAAGGTCTATTTCCTATTTGTAATTATAGTATTACGATACCTTTCATGGTACATCCATTTATGGACTCATTAATGCCCAGTGTTATATAACCTGGCTCTGATACCAAAATGTCATGCCATAAATTTTTTAACCAAAAATTTTAACGCGAGAACACAACCAATTTTTTTTTTTTGAATACATTAACGTTTCCCTGACAAGATGAATTGTTTCATGTGCATTGTGAAGGGGGATTATACTCCTATCAGGTGGGAGTTATAATAGAATTTTACTTTGCATAATTAAAAGTGTGAGTTGCATTTTAAGTTTAGAGTTTACAATGAAGTGTCAGTCATAACCTAACTGGAGTTGTCGATAAGATTAAAGGATACACTATCCGTATTTAAACTTGGAATTGTTAGGTTCATTAATAGATCAAAAGGCTCTACTCGAAAAATGAAGTTATGAGCCCTTATTCTTCTACACTTAACCAGGACACTCTGATGGAAAATGTGATGAGTCTTATGTGAGTGTGGCGGTGATAGCATAGAAGATTGTAACAAGAGGATGAATTATTACTCAGTGTGTCTTCATCAATATTCAGGTTACCATTATTATTATATGTTCTATTATGAGTTTACTAGTATCATAGTTATGCCTTACAAGTGCCTGTACTCTCTTAGTTTGCATCTTTTCATGAACAGGCTAACATTATTATTTTCAGTTATTAAATCAAACTACAGGCACTTATGTATATTATTAAGTAAAATATTTAATTTCCTATAATTAATATTGATAGTTTAGTAATAAATTGACAATTTTCTAGAAATTTAGCCTACCAATTCATACAATTTAACAAATTTTGAGTCTGTCATATATGATCCAAAAGTTCAAAAATGGCCAATACGACCATAAAACTCCAAGTTTGGATGGTAGTTACTTTTTCTTTAATTAAGTTTTTGTTAAATAAACTTTACAGATTGATGTGTATGAATTTTTTTTTGAATGATTATTATTATATCAATTTTAAATTATTATTATTAATGGTAGTATTAGTTGTATTTGTTATGGTGTTTGTTTAATTATTAATTTAATTTGTCCTTGTTTGAGTTCTCAAAATTGATTTAAAAAAATCATATCTATTGTTGTCATAAGAAATCACTCTATGATGAAAGTTTTTTTCCTTGTTTTTAGGAAACAAAAGATGTTTTTGAATTTGAAAGAAACAAAAAAAAGGGGCTACCTAAATAACAGGAAGCTGTAGAACAACTAGAAATCAAGAAAAACCATAATTAACCAACCCCACTTTTCAATTTCATAAAAAATCCACACTAAAGTTTCTCAACTATAAGACAGAAAACTACTAACAATATACTACATTAAATAGACAAACATTATAATAAACACGAGTCGATAAAAAAACCACTAACAAAACCATCATGGGCCAAGTGTTGTAATCAATGTAACACAAATAAACTCAAACTAAAGGGGAACTAATTGTTCTTCTCCCTCCCCTCGATTTATCTAGTAGTAGTTGGAGCCAATCATCTACCAAGAACCTATAAAGAAAACTTGTAGTGTCCGCTCCCACCATAGAAGTCAAACCCTTTTTCTCTGCATGCAGAAGGTGAAGGGTGTAGGCTACCGAATGCATCACCCTCACAAAAAACCTAGTGACCTCATCAAACCTCTGCTCTAGGATCTCTTGCCTTTCCTCTAGCCTTTAAAGGTTTTTGTTAGTGACCCCCAAATCTTTATTTCAAACACTAGTAGGTGGGGACCATAGGGTGTCATTCTCAAGGGCTGGATCACCCTTTTCAATGGGATGCTAGGGGGAGGTGAGAGTCTCCCCCTTCTCACCCCCTCACATATTAGGGGCATTATTTTTATGAGTATTAGAGACATGAGATAGAAGGGGGCTATATTTCCTTTGAGATCTCTTTCTCTTCTATTTTTTTGAGGTGTTTTGTGCTTACCACTATCAGTGGATTCAAAGCTAGGGAGCTTTCAATATTAGGTCCAAGGACAACATTGAGCCTCTTCTTCGTAATTCTCAAGGACCTCCTCCTTTACCCTTCAATTTCAAAACTCAAGTCTACAATCTAAATATCCTTGTCCATTTTGATTTTGTTCAAGAGGGTGGGTTTCAGGGTTTTAGTTTCCATAGTGGACAACACCTCAGTAGAGATTTGTGGGGTGGAGGTAGATAGAGTCAGATTAGGAAGAACCACTTGCACATTTATAGGCTAGATGGGGCAAAGGTTCTTATGGAAATCATACAATTTATACATTAAGGCCTGGTGCAAGATAGTGTAGGGTTTCCCTTTTTTAATCTTCTCCCTAACCCTAAAGATGTTGTCTTCCATAGAAAGCATAAGAAAAAATGGGGTCACAGATTTTGAGAATGATTTAATATTCGAGAAATGGTAGTAGTAGAAAATCTAAAATCTACCCTCAAGCCACTCTCTCTCTCTCTCTCTCTCTCTCTCTCTCTCTCTCTCTCTCTCTCTCTCTCTCTCTCTCTCTCTCTCTCTCTCTCTCTCTCTCTCTCTCTCTCTCTCTCTCTCTTTCATTACTTCAATTTCTTCGTAACCCAATGGGGTTATGGAGAAATAGATGCAACTCTTTTAGTTATTCATAACGTGGCTATGTTCTACTAAAATGTAGTCATATTATTAGTAAGTAAAAAATTGATAGTGTTAATTTTACTAGTAAAGATGTGATCGAATTATTAATAAATAAAGATACAATTGTACTATGGATGAGTTGATGGTTTTAAATATTATTTTCTTAGCTCATTACCATTCCAAGCCCCATCAATTTTTTAATGAAATGTAAACATACCATGAGCGTGTTATGTGTACTTTTTACTTTCTTTTCATGGTGTCCAATTTTTTGCACACCAGGTTGGTGCACTTACCTAGGTCTATCACAAAATTATTGTTGGAAATATAAGAGAAGTAACAAAGAGGGGACGGGTGAATCAATTACCACAAAAAATTCCAAATCCCTTCGATGTCAACAAAAACTTCTTACAAATTCAAATCCTTGTGCAACTCGATTAGAACTAGATAACTACTGTAGCTTGGTTAACAAAGAAATCTTAAGATAATGATGTGTGTTAATTAGTAGTAACTTGAAAAAAGATAAAGTAGTAAGAAAATAACATGAGCACATGAGTCACCAAGATTTAACATGGAAACCCAATTTGGGAAAACCACCAATGCAACTATGTACAACTTTTCACTCCACTGAAGTGAGCCCTATTAGGAGCCAAACTTGCTAAAGGTTAAAAAATACACTGTTACATGTGACCTTGTTAAATTATTTGAATCACCCTGTTTGGAGTGGCCTTGTTAGAGGTCTTAAGAGAATTCAATCTAGAAATGCCACATTGTTAGAGGATTTTAAAAATGATTGTTAAGTCAACTTTGGCAAGAGATTTCTTCATTACTATAGTTCTTAGAGTATAACAATGATTGACTTGATTGATGGAGCAACTGATGTGCAAGTTTAGATCAATGTTCTAGTTTATCCACTGAATCTTCCTTGATTAGAATATTCTTTACAGTTGCTTGAATGTTCTACCCTTAATCGTATATCCTTCTTATTCACTTCTACTACTTCATTCTTCAATCCATAGCTTGACCTTTCATATATATGAAATCCAATGTCAAGTGGGCTTGAATACCATTTCAAACAAATAATTAACATCCACTAGGTCAACTTGCATAAACCAAATAATAAAAAAAATTATTCTACTATCACTTGGTTAACACTAAAATTGAGTCACTCGGTTAACATGAGTTCCTTTGGTAACCAACTTGACTCAGTTTACACTAAAATTCTGTGGTAACTGACTTGACTTAGTTTACACTAAAATCCTTCATTGACTGACCTAACTTTGTAAATATTAGTTCTATGAACTAGGTTCCTTCTAGATTCTGCTTGCCTAATAGTGGAGTCTTCTTCAATACCCAACTGAGATTAGTTACTACTAGCAGTGCTTGGTTAGAGTGTGAAATTTTTGTAACATCAATGACAATATACAATTGAATAATTATTTTTAAAAATCTTCCTCTTTGGCATTGATGGAAACACAACATGTCATTATGCAAAGAAAAATTTGGAGAAAATATTCTTAGTTTGATTTTGATTCTTCATCCATGAGAACTCCCTCTGATATTCTCCCTCTGACATCTTATCTTTAGACTCTGTTTGATCAAATTCTCTCTTTTTCTCTTGATTCATGATATCAATCAATCTCTCCATCAATTCTTTTGATATGAACATGTTGAAAATGTAATGCAAGCTAGGTGACTGAGATGGGGGCATGAATTAGGAACCACTTAAAACTTCATTCACTTAGTTATTGTTATTAATCAACTTTCATGCATGAAACATTAAGAAATAAAGTAACAACACTATAACACTTTGACACAAGAAATGGTAACCCATAAACTCTCCAAGTAGAAGGTAAAATTGGGGTGGGGATGATACCCATAATACCTCACTACCACAGTAATAAAATTAGCCTTTTAAGGCTTACAATTGATTGCTTCTAGTGATTTACTCAATTAAGAGTAAGTAGGATTATTAGGTCCACCTTGTGAAAGGAGGTATACAATAAAATTATGTAATCTATTAGGAGTTGCTAAATAGGATTGTTAAGTCCACCCTATTAAAGGATTTAGGACTGATGCACCTATTAGGATGAATTAATGGATTGATGTATGATATGTAACTAAGATTGCTAATGAAGATTCTTTGAAGTAAACTAATCATCTGACTATGATAGATGAGTCTCTACCTTTCTTTATACTTTTTGTAGCCTTCTAAATATTTTTCTCTTCCATATTCACTAGTATACAATGTTCTTCAACTCACAGTACCTCATTTGGATAAACAAAATACATTATACTTATATTCATCCAAATAATTCCATTACAGGTTAGCTACAACATAAATAGATCCAAAAATAATTACCATGTCAGCTCAGTGCTATAACTTAGGCCCAATGGCTGACTTAGGTCATACTAAAGATACTCGAGTTACACTATCACCTTGGCTAACTGTGTCACTCAGTTGATATTGGACGCTCAATTCATACTAATCACTCAATAGACACCATTGACTCAATTCACAATACTTTTCCAGCTTGATTATCAACTTGGAATAAGAATACTTCATTGACTCAATTTACACTAGAGCTCGGTAGATACTATCAACTCGGTTGACACGGCAACTTGGTGGGAACTATCACCTAGGTTGAAACTGCAACTTGGTTGAAACAACTTCCTTCATGTTAGGTTAATAGTGTTAACTTGGTTCCTTTATGAGCTCAATTAACATTTCTATGGGGTGTTAATCTTAGATTGGTTTTGACATATGAGTGACAATATACTTAAGTCATTTACTTAGTTCATATTGACCAAGTAATACATGTCAAGCATAAGTTGTTAGATAGTATATGTTGAGCAATAGATGTTTAGTATATGCCGAGTAACTAGTAAGTGTCGAGTAACTCAAGTGTCAGGCATATAGTATGTGCCAAGTTATTTAGATGCCAAGTGATTAGTGGATGCTGAGTCATTTAGAGGCTGAGTTACATCATTGAAGTTGTAGTTGATGCCAAGTATTAGGGACTTCAAGTGCCGAGTAAGATAGTTTTGACATAGTTGTTTGTAATGACACAAATTTCTATGTAAAACCATTTTTGTGCTGACTTAAGGATTTTTTTGTGATCTTAGATGATAAGAACAAATCTTTATTGTGAATCCCTATGCATTACATGCATCCAATCAGAAAAAGAAAGGATTAAGCAGCAATATGGGTGAATCACAATTGTTGATTCATACCTAACCCTAAGTCACTTAGGTCTTCTTAAGGAGGAAACACCCTAAAATTTTTAATGAATGCTTAAGGAGAATTAAAGAGAAGTTTGCATGCACAAACAAGGCGTTCATGGTGACTATGGACTTGTGATTTGAGATACATAGTAGAATTAGTTAAAGGAGAATATGTTAGAAATATGAATTACTAAGAGGCGGGAGGGTGAATCAGTAATCTACAAACATTAGTCTCCAACTAGATAGTAACAATATCCATGTACAAAGATAATTCATAACACCATATTTTGTTAATTAGGGAAACACTAGCCAAGGGAAAACCCCAGTGGGGATGATACCCACTAGATAATATACTGATATATATGTTCCTTGTTAGAGGATGGACCTTGTTATGAGTCAATGAACAAATTTAGTATAGAGAGTGTTAGAGTGGGGTTGCCATTGCACCACAAGACCAATCTATCAATGCCTGATACAATCACTCAACTTATAGTACATAGGAGGTGATTAAGCCCTTGTCATGAATCCTGAGGGGAGTGCTGAAAAAATTTCCAACAATCTTCCCCTTAGCATTACCCGAGGGTTTGAGGATTCAAACCTATGACCAAGCTCTAATACCACTTATTAGAGTAGGGTTGTCATTGCACCAAAAGACCAATCTATCAATATCTGATACAACCACTCAACTTATAGTACTCATGAGGTGATTAAGCCCTTGTCACGAGTCCTAAGGGGAATGTTGAATTTTTTTTATAAAAAAGAGTCCCTATTAGGAGACTTGAAATCTCTTTTAGGAGATTCCAACCCTGTAAGGAGTTGTAGTACAGTAGATGCAAGAAGCACTCACTACCTAAACATGCACTTCCAATTACAAGAAGAGCTCACTACCCAAACAAGTAATTAGTCTTTTGCCATATAGGTGTTGTAACTTCTTTCTTGAATAATCTCTAATCTGAGCTTGATCTTGGATCACAAAATCAAGTTCTCAAAACTTCTCATATATCACTTCATAAAATTTCCCATATCACTTATCATAATACTATTAAACACTTCTTTTTGCAAGATATCCTTTGTATAAATATCGTGCCCTTTCACAAATTGCTGCTAGGTCGGCTAAAACCAAAATACACTTTTCCAACTTAGAGTAAACATCTAGGATGTTAGCCCTAATTGGTCAAGTAATTATTTTGTAAACAAAATAATTCCTTTATGTTTAATTTTGCTATTCTATTCATAGGTAAAACATGAATATCTCTTTTCTCTACAGTCCATACAAATTTCTAAGGTTATACAAATCATCATTAACATGTATACTATCTCCATCTAACTTTGCTAATCATAATATGATATCACTAACAAGTTACATACAAAATAATATACTATTGTAAACCAATTTCATACTTAGATAATTTTTTGGGTACCAAAAGCTAAGTATCTTTATCATTAAGGTTTTCTACAAGAATGTACATTATGTGTTGCCATAAATGACAAGAATTACATATCTTCATTATCCAATTATCAACAATCTCCCCCCTTTGGCATTGATGGAAATAAAATAGGGAAAATTGACTAAGTAACAAAAACTTGTCCAAAACATTACAATATCAATACATTAATCATATTTTACAACTTACACATGCTCCCCCTTTTGATATGATTTCATACCTCAGCTTACAATTTTCTTATACATCTTCTCCCCCTTTGAGATCAATGGCAAAGGCCAAAATGTCAAAAACTGTCAAAACCATTCATCTGCTATCAAAAACTTCATTCATTTGCCTTTAGTTGATAACATCTTCATGCAATCATCAAAACTTGCCTTAACACTATTCAAACCTTTTACCCAAGAATCCTTGGCTATCTCAGTAGAAGTGAGAATTGCACATAAGGCATATGATGCAATTTCCACTGTATTGAGATCAGAGTATAAGAAATTTGAATAGGTGTCCTTGGCTTTGACACATTCCTTCAACTATCTCTCGATAGTTGATATCTTCAGAGCAATAGACTCTCCAAATTTTGATAATATCTTCAAAAAAATTTCTTTTTCAAGTTCCAGTTTCCTGATATCATTGAGGACACTAGCCACTTGTCCTTCAAAGTCATGAACTTTTTTGGAAGGCTACTATATCTGGCTTGATAGAGCTTCTAGCTTACTCAACTTTCCTTCAATCTTACTATCAAAATCGTTGGTCAACTTATGAGATAAAGTACACTTAATGTAGAATACCTTTCCATCTTGTTGACATCTCTAAAGTTCCTTGATACAAGTATCAAGACTTAGCAAATTATTCTTTATATTTTCACAAATGGTGCTAAATAGATTAGCATCATGAAAAATCTAGGCCTTGGACTCTACAACATTCAACAAATTTGTAAATTCCTCATCAAAGAACTTTAACACTACTTGTGCCCTATGTTTAGGATCTGCCTCTATATGCTTGACTACCAGAGTACTACGTAATCTGTCAGTTACCTCCATTAAGGATGTTTGTAAGCTCTTTAGCTTCCTATTCTTCTCAATCAATTTTGTCAAAGATGAGATCAAGTCAGTTTGATCATCATCATCACTTGTTAGGCTAGCAGGAAAAAGTGGAGTAGATGAACTAGATGGTTTAGTTTCATCTTCCTTTTCCTTCTTCTCTACTACCTCCTTAGCTCTTTTCTCTTCTTTCTCTTTTTCCTCCTTTTATTTTCTTTCCTTCTCTACTCTTTTCTTTCTTTCCTCCTCTACTTTTCTTTTCATTTCTTCTTCAAGCAATTTTTGCTTGGCTTCTTCAATATTTCTCTTTTTAGCCTTAATTACCTTTTCTCTTATTCAATTAGTTTCAATTGATCTTGAATCACCTCGGCCTAAGATTAAAGCTGATTGAAACTTTCAAAAGGGTTAATGTCATCAATGTTAATAGTAACATTGGTTTGGTCAATTTGCATAGTATCACCACTTATTGGCAACTTTGAAGTTTTAGGTGCTAGTGTAGGTGCTGCCTTAGACTATGTCATCATATGACTGATAGTTGTAGCTGTTTCACTCCTTATTGTATCCTTCTCACCCACCATAAATAGAAATGGTCTCACCTTGTTCCTCAAATAAGGTGCCAGTTTATTCAACAATTTCTTAACTTCTTCCTCATCATCTATTTTGCATATAGTCCTTAACATGGACTTCTAAAGTGCCATGTCCTCTTCCTAAGCTGGTGCTTTCTTCTTAATAAGTCTATCATAGACTTTTTTATTTATTGTACCTTAAATATTCTCAAGTTTCAAATCGTTAGCAATCATATATCTCACAATAGAGATATCAATATGATCTTTCTCAATATCATTATATAAATCATAAAATTTATTTATTTGAATAAAGTTCCCTTCATTTGCAATGGTTGAGTTGATCTTCTCAATCTTCAGCTTCCAAGGTTGCCTTGCTTTTCCTACTAAGTGTTTAGAAACATTAAATTTTTTTGCTTGTTTTTTACTTCCTATTCTTCTTCTTCTTCTTCATTGGATTCCACAATTCTCAACAATGACTTCTATGATTTTCCTGGTCTAGTAGCCTACTGCTTGTCTCTTTTAGTCTTGGTAGTCACAACTTCCACTAATCTTTCAAATTTTCTCATTGGCTCACTTGGTTGTTCAACTGATATTGTAGCATATGGAATGTTCTATTCTGAAGGTATTTCTATAATAGACACACCACATGATTGCCCAATTGATAGTGGTTGCACATACATTATTCCTTATTTCATTATCTACCTTACTGCTTGTGACTCACTTTCTATCATACTGACCTTAGTTAGAGCTTTCTTCATTAGTGTCTCAATCTTTTTGTGAGATACTTTCTCTAAGAATGCTTGATAGGTTGATTGGGTAATCTCTTCATATGTGTCAAATATGTACTCAGCTTGATCCTTTTCAAATTTGAACAATACATCAATATATCCAATTGGTATATCCTCACTTAATACATAACCTAAGGGATCAAGGATGTTTCTTGAGGTTCTACTACTTGAATATGAGTTAAATCTGTATTAACCATAACACATATATCATCTTTGAATCTTTCTACAATTGTAGGTGCAATTCCGAATCTTTGTTTCATCCCATTCTGAAATGTTTTCATAATCAAATTTCCACTATCTAAGATTTTGTTTGCTGGATGTCTTCTACATATATTTGTAATCTTTTCCATGGTACATCTCTCACTACTCATAATCCCAGTAACTGATAAATATGGAAATCTCTTAAGTACATGAAGAATATATGACTGATCAATGACTGGAATCTAAACACACCATTCTCATTTCTCTTAATTTTCACTAAGTTTTTAAGGAGTTGGACTCTTAAAATTTCACTTAGGTGAACTTTTTCTTTTTGAACACATATCTTATACTGCATAGATGAATCTTGTTAATAATTCATCAATATTAGAACTTGCACAAATAGAATAGGCAATGATTCTTCTTAGGAATCTTAAATCATCTTGCTTAATAGTGTTGATCATGATGGCCTTCCCATTATAAATTGCCTTAGTGTAGCTCTCAACCTTCTTCTTAACTAGTTTCTCATATATAGGTACATTTCCTTGTTTGCTAAGGCTAGTTACCTCATGAATAAGGTCAACTGATATGTCAACTACATTGTCTTCCACCAATAATTTTGCATCATGAATTCTACTTAGTATTATCTGTGTCCATTCCTTAGTATCGAGTTCCTGGTAGAAATGATATTTGACTAATTCTAAATCTTTCAAATGTTCAAATCCAGGCTTTACTCACATATCATGGTTAAAGACAACTTCCATATATTTTTTTATATACTCGCTCCCAATAGTTTCAAACTTGCTATTAAAATAACTTTCTACATCTTCCAAATACACTATGTTGTTTGGAGTAATAGATAATGCTGAATTAGGGTTTCCTTCTATGGGTTTCACGGAAATAACCTTTAATTTTAGTCTCTCCTCATTCTCAACATTATGAACTACTGACATATCCATGATTTTATCAATTATAAACTTTATCGAAGAAATTCTATGGAGAAACAATAAAATACCTCTTTCCAAAATAGGGTTTAGTTCAAAATCACCTTGTCAAGTCACTTCTAATGTGATCACAATGAAGTGGTAATCAAGTTTGTACTCCATTTTATTCATTCAATTTGAACTTGCATTAATTGTGTACTTTGCAAACACAAAAAGCTGTCGATTACATTTGAAATCAAATATCTACTTGAAATCTTTTTTCAATCTTCAAATGCTGCCCGACATTTACCATAGCTTTGCATCATGACAATGCCCCAAGTAACTTTGCTCCACAAAATTCTTTGTAAAAACATAGTTTTCATCTTTTGCTATAGACTTAACTTTCTTTGTGATAATAGTAACTCTTAATTCCTTCATAACAAGTTTCGATAAGCTCCAAATTGCAAGTGAGCTTAACTACAATTTGAACTTATCTCAATACATTTTTTCCCAAATTTTTTACCTGTAGTTTGATCTCTACATGGAGTTTCAAATTTTGAAGCTATGAACAAGCTTAATTCAACTTGGTTGAAACAAACTCAATTATTGCCTTCAATTTTCCTGTATCTGCATCATCCAAATTTTCTTTAGAAATATTCAATCCCTTCAAAAATGCCTCATTAAGTTCTTCTTGAAGTTCACTAACTACATTTCTTTGATCTTCATTACCTTTGCTAGTTCCTAAGTTCCTTTCATGGTTTCTTTTGTCATTTTTGATGTTTCTTCCATCATTCCTTTTGTTTCTGAAGTATCTTCCATTGTTCCTTCTATCTCTAAAGTTTCTATCCATTCTATAATACTTTGTTGTATGTCCAAAGTTGTTGCATAACTAATATACTGGGGTTCTGCTTCTTGTAGTGCCTGCCCCTAGTTTACATTTTCGAGCTACATTTATGATATGATTGCCAAAATCTTTTAGGCCAATTTATGTTTGATGATTAGTATTATTATTTTAGAGATTATCAGATGATGTTTACACTTAGTTTATTATATGATGAGATTACTTGGTACTCTATATTTCATGCATGTATGATGATTATTCAATCGTTTCAGTTATTGATGATGATTAGTTAGATGGTTTATTATTCCATGTGCTTCTTATGGATACTTACCCCATACTGCATGTGTATGGTGTGCGTGTTGTTTTATTTATGTATGGTGTTTCTGATATGGTTAAGGAAGGGAGTCGTAGTCACCTGCTAGTCGGGATCTACATGATGCACCACTTCCTGCCATTGTCTGTTTAGCTTAGAATATTGTGTTTGTACATGTGTGGATTTTATGCAAGTTGCAAGTACCGGGTATCGACTTCCCTGAATTGTCAGGATGAGCGTACCCTATCGCACTGTCTCAATGGTAAGAGAGGGGAGATAAGCTCTTAAGTCCAAATCCTAAACCCTTTAGCCAATTGTCCTAATTGATAATTAGGACAAGTATCTGAGTTAAGTACCCTCCGAATGCATCAAATGATATAATTTCGTGATTATAACCCTTTTTGTTGTTTTGGTGTGTATTTCTCTATGATGGGTTTTCGTATGTTGCTTTATGAGTCCTTGGTGTATTTTCTATTAATTAAGTCTAATTAAAAAAAAAAAAAAGATTAATTAATGATTTAATTTAATAGAGAATTATTATGATATCTTTATATTTAATTAATTAATTAATTAAATAAAAGAATTAAAGTTCAAAGATATATTTAGAACAAGATAATATTTATTTAATTTAATAATAATATATTTGGAGTTCATTTTTAAATAAATGCTAAATATTATTGTTATTTAAATTAATTAAATATGTTATCAATTAAGTTCTAAAATGAATTAAAAAGTTGAAAGATATTAATTTATTAAGAATTCTAGATCGCATGATCTAAACATGAGTTAAATATAAGAATTAAATTATAAAAATTAATAATGTTATTTTAATTTCTTAAAAGTGCACCTAAGATTAAAGTAATAAATTAATTAAGAATAGAAGTCAAGTGAAATTTTAAATAAAGTTATTTAATAATTCAACTTAATGTGCATGAAAGTTGAATGCAAAAGAATAAGAAAAGATAATAAAAGTTAATTTGGAGTTAACCGAGTTGTGCAAAGAGTCTTCTCGGGTAAATGCACAATTAGTGCCCCGATTTGAGGAGAAATTGCTTATCACAACTTTGGGAGTTCATTTTTGAGGGAGACGAATTTGGACGAGAATTTTTGGGGGGGGGGGACAATTTTTGGAAGCAAAATTTCAGAAGGCTGATATGAAGAAAGTCTTCGAGGGGAAGGTTATTGAGAGGAGCGAATTCACATACAGTTTCTGGAGATTGTATATTAGCATCAGGATCAGGTAGGGTCTTGTGTGTTGATCGTTGATTATTTACGCAATCTCTCTATTCCTTGTCTTCTTCGTGCCTGTGGATTGTATATCTAAATTCTCTGTGATGAATGTTAAAACATTACGATATTGGAATTTATCAGATGCTTGCCAATAAACTTCTGTATACATGAGATTTAAATGGGAAGGGTTGAATCTAATACCGAAATTCTAGATTAGAAGTTTGGATGGTTGACTTTATTTCTATACTAGTTTATAAAAAAAAAAAAAAGAAGAAGGGCAATTCTTTAATATATATATTTATACGTTTATATATATATTAACAAGAATTTGAATTAGTATATTTATAAATCTATATATATTGATATATGCATATCTATTTTTTTTAACACAATTAAATTTTTTTTTATTTAAAAAAAATATTTTAAAACAAAAAAAAATATTTGTTTTAGTGGGGGGGAGGGAATCACCCCGTACCCACCCCCACTGCCGGCGGGTTGACAGTACCTGCATTGCAGGTACTGCGATGACAGGTACAGAGTACCTACCGCCGCAGGCCCTGCAACGGTAGGTACAGAGTACCTGCCGCCGTAGGCCCTGCGACCGCAGGCCTGCGGCAGACTGCAGGGTCCTTTCCAGCCGACGGGCTTTAAAACGTGTTTTTTTTTTTAAAGTTTTTTTTAATTCATTTTTTTTTTATGTATAAATTTTATTACTTTTTAAAATTTTCAATTTATAAATTTTTAATATATTTAAATTAATAAATATTTTTTTTAATCTTGATTGATATCGATTAGTTAAATAATAATGCATTTAACATAGTTTGTAAATTTTAATTTATTAATAATTTTGCTTAAATATTAATAAATTAACAATTAATGGTTAGATTAAAATAAGTAATTAGATCAAATGATTATTGATTAATTTAATTAAAATTAGTTTAATTAAGTTAATTAATAAGGAATTTTATTTGACTACATTATAAATTTGGATTATTGATTTAATGAAAGTTATTATAGAAAGGGTTAATCGTAAAGGGTAGTTGTGAAAATCTAGTTACTTGAATTTGACATTAAACTGAAACATAAACCTTACCTTAACTCAAATAATATACTTTCAGATCCAATCTCTGAGACTTTGATGTTGTCTTTGTACTTTGAATGTTTTGGGGTTGATTTAGTGTTGACCAGTTTAGGTTGTTACCAGAGGCTCGGGGTTGTGAATGTGATGTCATGATGATTTGGTCTCGATCTTTCTTAACCTGACCATGGTAATGTGATGAAGTGCTCTATGACATGATCGTGTTACTGTTTGTTAGTGCTTTCCAGTTTCCTTGTGTGAAGCTGAGGTGTATGTATTTGAGAATACCTAATTTAACCATTTTTGAGTCTCGATCAGTTATTTTTGATAACCATTTCTGAGTCTCGATCAGTTATACTTGTATTACTTTATGGTTGCTCATTAGAGAACCATTGGATTTTGTGACTTATCATTGATGCCTTCAGTTGCTGATAGAGAACTGTCGTGATTACATGATCACTATTTGATGTTATCTGTTGCTCATGAAGAACTGATGTAATTTTTTGGATTATCTTTTTATGATGTTTTTTTAGTTGCTCGTATAGGACTGAGATGGTTTTATTATGATTCTTTGATTTACGAGTTCATGAGCTAGGGTAGGTTATCTATGTGTAGAGTCGGGAAGTGGCTTGCAATGGGGGTCGGAGCCCTAAGAGGCTGCCTTGAGAAACCCATTGTAAGTCATTTTTAATAAGTGAAAAAATTTACACTAAATGAGAGAAAATGAACCTAACAAGATAATTGTATGTTCTCTCCCATGCCATGAGTGCTAGTACAGACTAGGATGGGGTAGAGAGAACGCTTGGTTACGACCTTGCATTCCATAGTATGCCTCGTCAGTACGAGAGGATACTAGTGGCCGCAGGATCAGTAGGGACCCGGGATTCCTAAGGGATTGCTCGGGTAACTTCTACGTGACTTTTGCGATGACACTTTCCCGCTTGCATATTAGGTTTCCTACGTGTCTTGTGGTACCTCTGGGATTTAGATGTTGATATTTTTAGGAACCCTTGAGTTAGCATACTTATAGGATTTCCTGAACTTAGAGAGTATTTATGATTATAGGTTTTGTTATCCTATTTGGGACTTGAGACTATCTCCTCAGCGCGGTGGGAGTGGACCATTTAGGTTCCACACGGTCGAGTGGTAGTGCTTTTACTCTTACCATTGAGATCCGTTCCGTGGTCACCGTGGCTGGAGATTTCGTGATTGGCATTTACCTTCACTATGTTCTTGGATTATTATGATGGATGGTTAGATTTTATGATAGATGTTTTATCATTATGGATGTATGGATGTATCATGTATGGTGAATAGTTTCATATATTTTTACTGTACTTTGTATCATGGATTTGAGGATGTTGTATCTTGATCTTTACATATGTATATTCTTTTAAGCCTTTCATACCTTGTGACATGTACAGTGGATGATTGAGCATTCTAAATTAATTTGCCAAGGAGCATTCGGAACAAATGTATATTATGGAAATTGGAGTTTCTGATTATTCTTTCATATTTATGTGATAGTTGTTAGACTTAGAATTAATTAAATTTAAACATGACTCAATGTCTTGGGATCTTTAAGAAATGTAACTTACAATGTATGTTTGTCGATGATTTCATGTTATTGCTTCCGCTACTATGTGTTTGATGTGTATGTCATACTTTCTTACTTAAAAAAAAAATAAAAATGTTTAGCAAACTTAGTGAAACTTTAGGTTAATTCTTTTGGATCCCTTGGCAGGGCGTTACACTTCTAGGATTCTACTGATCAATAAGTGAATGATAATTCTAGGCTATGTGTCCAAGGTTGTTACACTTATAACACACGATTTGCCTTCTTTCTTCATAAGGTCCTCCTTCTATTGATGTCCCCTCATTAGATATTCTTCTATTTGTAGGGTTAGTATTTTCATACATTCTACTATTCTTTCTATCATTATCATATTTAGATTTCCTACAATCAATTGCTTTATGACCCATACCATGAAAATTATGACAATAAAAGTCCATAACATGTTTAAATGACTTATTTGTACAATATCTTTTCATATGACCTATTTCATTACATAAAATACATTTACCTCTAAATTCATATCTAGTTTCCTTAGGAGATTAAACTTGCTTTGGTTCATCCAATATCTCAACTTCCTTATCTTGTCCAACTTCTTTAGGTTTATCAAAAGATTGATTGGATTCAATCTTATCATCAAATTTATCTTTCTCTTCTGGATTTGATTTACTTTTAGGTTTCTTTGTAGACATGTTGAATAAATAACCAAGACTAGTTTTATCATAAGTAGGTCTCTATATTGACATTGAATCATCAAGCTTTTCTTTGCTAGAATAAATCTTTTCAAGTTGTTGCTTGCATTGAGTTAGTTCACCTTTCAAAATAGTGTTGTACTTATGAAGTTCTTCATGATCTTCTTTCAATGTTTCAAATTTAGATGTCTTCTTCGCTAGACTTGCTCTACGATCTATATTTTCAATCTTCAAATCAGATTCAATTTTTCTAGGATCATTCTTCAATTTCAACTTTAGATTGGTAATATTTAATTCATGCTTCAAGATCTTTTACTCTGTCTTCAATTTTAATAATCATCATCACTAGTTTTAGATTTAGAAGATTCAGGCTTGGATTTGAGATGTTCAATCTTGTCCTTCAATTGTCTGATATATACTTTAGAGTCTTCATATCTATCTTTCAACTTATCTCTTTCTTCAGTAATGAGATCAATTTGTTCAAGTGCCTCTTCAAGGTTCTTCATCAACTATTCCATATCCATAGGGATCTTACTCAAGCTGTTAAGCCTCTTCTAAGTAACTGTGCTCTAATACCAATTGTTAGAAATAGGAATTACTGAGAGAGGGTTGTGAATTAGTAATCAAAAAACTTTAGTCACGAACTAAATATTATTTATTACTTTGGACCATACATAAAAAATTAAACAAGTAATGTTGAATAGTAACAATATTCATGCACAAAGATAACTCATAAAACCATATTTTGTTAACTAGAGAAACCTTGGCCAAGGGAAAACCCTAGTGGGGATTATACCCACTAGATAATACATTGATATATATGTTCCTTGTAAGAGGATGGACTCTATTAGGAGTCAATGAGAAAATTTAGTATATAGAGTCCCTGTTAGGAGACTTTGAATCCTTGTTAGGAGTTATAGTATAGTAGATGCAAGAAGAGCTCACTGCCCAAATAAGTAATTAGTCTTTTAGTATATAGGTGCTGTAACTTCTTTCTTGATTAATCTTTGATATGAGCTCAATCTCAGATCACAAAATTAGGTTCTCAAAACTTTTCATATATCACTTCACAAAAATTTTCATATCACTTATCATAATACTATCACATACTTCTTTTCTGAAGATATCCTTTGTATAAATATTGTGCCTTTTCACAAATTTTTGCTGGGTCAGCTAAGATCAAAACTTTTCCAACTTATAGTAAACATCTAGGATATTGGCCCTAATTGGTCAAGTAATTCCTTTACCTTTAATTCTACTATTCTATTTCATAGGTAAAATGTGAATATCTCTTTTTTGTATAGTCCGTACTAATTTCTAAGGTTATACATATCATCATCGATATGTATACTATCTCCATCTAACTTCACTAATCATAATATGATATTAGTAATAGGTTATATACAAAATAATATACTATTGTAAACCAATTTCATACTTAGACAATTTTCTAATTACCAAAAGTTAAGTATCTTTTTTATCGAGGTTTTCTACAAGCATGTGCATCATGTGTTGGCATCAATGACAACAATTACATATCTTCATGAGCCAATTGTCAACAAAATAAAGGAAAGGAATTAAAGGACATAATGAATATATTTGATTAGAAAGGATAAAGTACACATCAAGAAATATTTGATCTGTCATCAAGCAACAAAGTGCTAACCAAAGGATCATTGATGAGATGTCTTATAGGTGAATCAGTTAAATCTCTTAACATAGTAGTCTTAATAGACTATTGTAAATCATTTAACAGGGTGCTTACTTTATTGTAAGTCAAATTCCTTTTACTAGGCACACTTCTGATAGGGTGTTGAAATCCCATAATAGGCTAAGATCTAACAATCTTGTAAGCCTTCAACATGACATGAATTTGACAGGGTAGATCATATTTCATGACCAAAATATTGTAACCTTCATTAGATACACTGTATTACTATAGTAGTGGAGATTTTTAGGTGTCATCCCCATCCCAGTTTTATGTTTTCCTTGGAGGGTTTCTGGGTAACCAAATATCTTGTGTCATACATGCATTGAATGTTTTACTTTTATGCTATGGATGTATATGCTTAATTTGGTATTTTAGTTTGTATGCATAGATTGTGAGATGGATGTGTGGTGAATGATTATGAGGTTGAAGCTTTAAGTGCTGATTCAAGTTTACTTTCCTATTGTATTTCCAATAATTGGTATCAGAGCTCAGATATCTAAAAGTAAAGGTTTGCAACTTTGAGGAAAGACCTTGGAGACGGAAGTCTACAAGTTGGGAAAGACTATTGAGAACTAGAAGATTGAAATACAAGCCCTACATCAATAGAATGAAGTAAGAAATGAGTTAAAGCAATCACTAAAGAGAAGGAAGGAAATAACTATTGAAGAGAATGACAAATAGTACCAAGAGATTAACATTATTGAATTGTTTACAGATGGAAATACAAGTGAATTTGATGCAACAATTGTAGATTTGATGGAAAAGAATGAAACCCTAACTGAAGAGTCAAAAATCTCAAGATAGAACAAGAAGTCCAACCAATATTGCTATGTGAAGTGATTGAGAAGAAAAAGAAAGTTGAAGAGGACAAAGTCATGATTAAAGATGATAAAAGGATACTAACCAATAGACTAGAAGATAAGCCATCAAAGGTGAATAGGATTTCTCACATAAAATTGGAAACATTGAATCAAATAATGATTGCAAATCATGAATTAAATGGAAAATATATTGAGATCACAACACTAAAGTTGTAGAATGAACAACTGAGAAATGATTTGAAAAGAGAAAAAGAGTCTCTTGAAAGTTTCAACAAACCTAGTGAAGCTATCAAGTACTTTAAGCAATTGATAAGATCTCCTAGATCCAACAATGATACTATTGGATTGAGTTACATTAGTATTGAAGAAGGAGAGTCATCCAAAAGTGGTGAAGAAAGAACTAACAAAGGTAAGAACTCCAAACCTACTTGTCATAATTGTGGTAGGTCATACTACCAATTTTTGTAGGAGTCAGACTACAAATCAGAATCCTAAACAAAAGTTCATGGGTCATTGCTACAAATGCAACAAACAAGGACATCAAGAACATGAATGTAGAACCAAGACCATAAGCACCCAAAGATTTGAAGGATACTACTATAACTGTCAAAAGTATGCACATAGAGCATATGAGTGTAGATCCAAGCCTAAATGGTCATCAAACAAGTAGAAAAAGATAAAACACAATGTCAACTCTTATAATTGGGATTATAATACTAGGTATAGTTGTCACTATTTTCAAGAGTATGGACACATTTTTAAAGAATTGCATAAGAACACATTTCAAAAGTGACTACAAAAGATGGTTGAGTCTAACTACATGTTTTAG
Organism: Cupressus sempervirens; assembly: GCA_028749045.1. Taxonomy (NCBI): domain Eukaryota; kingdom Viridiplantae; phylum Streptophyta; class Pinopsida; order Cupressales; family Cupressaceae; genus Cupressus; species Cupressus sempervirens. The sequence goes on along the minus strand of CM053785.1, from coordinate 290,711,446 downwards.
CTATTTGAAGACTGGTCACATAAGTAGGAGTTGTCCAATAAGGTCAAAGGCACCAAGAAGTGAGTTCAACAAAGGTAAAGGAAAGGAAAATGTTGAGAATGTCAGAGATGAGATGAATAAGACATGGAAGACAAAGGAAGATTGTGACACATCAAGTTTAGATGGGATCACTTCACCTAATGGGTCAGGAGATCACACCACCTCCAATTAAGAAATCAAGAGGTATGTGTGGGATTGATATTTAAAAGACATACTATACATTAGTTCCAAGGATTTAGTTATGAAAAGATTATATTTGCATGGAGAAAGATACAAAGTTTTGTTAAGAATTTGGAAGAAATCTTTAAATTTTGTCAATTTTCATGTTACTACTGAGCATGAAAAGTTTCACTATGGTTGTGGAGTGAAATTTCAGTTGATGCTAAGCTATCAAAGGTGATAGTGTTGACAAAATTTGTAGTGGTTTCCAAGCATGAGGAAACTTCATGGAAGCCGAGTGAGTTCAAATTTCTATTGAAACCAAGCTTACAACTGTGTAAGCCCTGAGCATTAAATGTGAGGTTTTAAGGTCTATATGATCAATTTATACTCATTTGACATCATCAAAAATTGAAGAAGAGCATGAAGAACTAAAGGGAAATCAAAGAGATCATTCCAAGTATTTATAGATAGGATTCAACAATTGCTGGATACCATCATAACAAATTTACAAAGGTATTTATTGTGCCGAGCTACATAGTTGAATCTTTGCAAACCCTAGGTTTTCATAATGGTATCTAGTTCTTCAGCTGCTAAGGTTAAAGAGGGTATAGAAATTTTGAATGTACAATTGATAAGAAATGAGATCAAACAACCAAAATTTTGAGCTATTCTTGATATTGCTTACAAGCAAGATCTATCTAGTGCATTATCAATGATACCACCACAAGTTTTAATGATTCAAGATGTAAGATGTTGCTACACATGCAAGGTGGGTAGCATAGGAGACATAGAGATTAGAGAAACCTATGGAAAACTATGCAAAAATGGAGGATTGAGAGATGAATTCACAATTGTAGAGGGTTAACCCATGCCCAAGATTTACCCAACGTCTTCAAAATAGAATGGATAAAGATAGTTTTGAGCATAATTTATGATAATTATATATGGTTTGAGAATGGACTAGTGAAGATCACAAAGAAAATTGTACACAGAGTAACATGGTATGCAATTCTAGACTAACCCAAAACAATGAAGAGTGAAACAAATGAAGTTATTAAGAAGAATACAAGGGCATTGTGGAACAAAAGAGGAATGACAATTGACACTAGCTCAAATCCCCTAATTGCTTTTGTAGTAAGGATTATAGCACACAAATTCTATCAATCCAATAGGCTTAATAGTGTACCTTGCATTTCCGTTGACATAGGCTACAAGATAGTCAAGAAGGATCATACTTATGACTTTGCCGAGTTGTAGTTGCAACAATTGACAGAAAATTTGGGAGCAATAAGGAAGACCAAGAGTGCACAATGAAAATTTGGTTCAATTCTCATATGCATATTCTTATATCTATAAAATACATCCCTACTTTTTGGAAAGTTGTATGGAAAACAAACAGATCTATTGTAGTGCAAATAGGTGAATTTATTGAGCAACTTGGAGAGAATTTTGAGTCTGTGATCACTAGATACTTTGAAGATTTTAAGAAGACAATGAAGAAAAGATTGAGAATACCAGTTTCACTAGTTGAGAAACATTTCAATGATTTTTTCTTTCTAGTTGACACTAATTTCACATATTTCAAGGTTGTAGTCCCAAGAGTAAGATGGTTAAGACCTCTAGGATATGAGATCAATGTAGATGAGGCCTCTGCAGCAATCACAACCTTGCTTGTAGAAGATGTAGATACTAAGGCTACTACCTTTGGAAATTATGATGTGGCTAAATAAAAAATTACATTAGATTTAAAGAATGCCTCAGTTATGAGAAATAAGAAAACTCAAGGAGAAATTTGGTGAAGGAGTAGGAGAAGAAGAAGATGATAATGATAAACAAGATGAATATGTACCTACCCAGGCACCATTATCCATTACTCAAGGTCAAGGTGAATATAGAGAAGAAGAGGTAGAAATTGAAGAAGGTGCCAAGTGAGAAGAAGCTATTGAAGCACCTATAGTCACTGAGACAAAGAAGAGAAAAGTTAGGACTCCAACAGTGAGCAAGAAAAAGAATTTTGCAAAACCCACACAACCTAGGTCTATAGGTCCTATTACTAGGGTGAGCACAAGAGCTACTACTAAAATGGCTCAAGAAGTAGAAAAGCCAAAAGAGAAGAGAGCTAGATCATCTAGTAAAGATGAAGAGTTTGAGAAGAGACAGAGGAGATAGTATATAGCTCTAGCTAAATCTGATAAATAGAGGACATAATCTGATGACAACAACCAATTCCAAGTGGTAAGTCATAGTCCTTCCTCAGATTTAGACAATATGTGTGAAAAAATAAAGAATAATGCTGACTTATCTAGTTTCACACATATTGAATTTGAAAAACTTGGAAAAATTGAGATGAACCAAGTAGAGAACTCAATCTATGCCATGATGACAACATTCAAATAGAATCCAATTGAGATTGCCAACTCATTATCAAAAGATCTATATGATAGAGTTGAGAAAAAGTGACAATATAGTCTCAATATAGAAAGGAAAATTAGAGAGACTACACTTGCACAAGAGATGCTAGAACTTGATAGGGCATTAATGACAAAGGCAATAAAGAAGCATGTGGGGAAATTTGCACCTAAGTACAGGGCATTCAACATATTGTAGAATAATATTGAGGATGTTGTACAGAAGACCACCCATATGTGGAATTCATTATATGGTTTGACAACACCCAAGGCAATAGGGTAGTCACCTATTGAGGTAGGTGAGGACAAATATGAACAACAACAAGCAACTAAGGTTACCAAAGAAGAAACAGAATAAGATATAGTTGTGGAAGGCACTGTAATGAATATAGACACAAGCACCAATTGAGGTTGTGCAACAGATAGAAAAAAGTATGCTAGATACACTAGTGTTGAGTGCCAATCCTCAACATGAGTTGAATATAAACACTGATACTGTAAATATTAAGGATGTTTTTGATACTATCACTCAGAAAATCAAACCGCTTATAGAGGAAGACTTGAAGAATATACTGATAAGATCCACTACCCATGAAAAGCTTTGTGAAAATCCTATAATGGTAAGTGTTGATGAGATTGAGAATGTAGACAAGGCATTTGCGGCAGAGGAAATTCAGACACAAGAGACATCTACAACCCCTCCTCAATTAACCATGGTACAAACTGCATAACCTATTGTAGTATATCAAAGGAAGGAGACATCAACTTCTACTATCAATACATTGGTACAAAGTGCTCTAGTCTTAGGTAATGAAAAAAATAGGAAAATGACAAGGATGAGCCAAATGGAGAGCAAAAAGATGAAAAAGAAGAGAATGAAGGAACTCAAGCACAAACATGACAAGATGTTACTCTTGCACCTACAATACAAGATCAAGGTGCAACTAAGAATGTAGTACAAGAAAAGAATAAGACTCAAGAGCTAGGTTTGACTACAAAACCTGAGGAGCAACTAGCAATACAAACACTGATGACTTTGCTAGAAACTGGTCCTCCTCAAATAAAGCTCTTCATAGGCCAAGTATAGAACATATCCCTTTACAATAATCAAGGCTGAGTCCAAGAACATCCAAGGTAGATGAAGTTACTATTGGAAATAATTGATTAATTGTGTATTGTCTTTGATATTACACAAAATCTCATATCATTTCCAATTAGTGTATGCCAAGCTCACTCAGGCATTGAAGATAGTTTCCTATGTCTATCGAGCATTCCAAAGTTTGCCTAGTTTAGAAGACATTGTCTACCAAGTTCACATAGGTGAAAAAGGAAATTTTACAAAAGTTGAGTGTTAATTGAGCTCACTCAATTAGTGAAGGAAATGTTAGATAGAACTAGTGTTAACTAAGCTCACTTGGTTACCAAAGGAACTTTGTGAATATGCAATGTTAATCGAGTTCACTTGGTTAACATAGAAAAATCACTTTGAGTTAGTATCTACTGAGTAGTGCCAACTAACAAAGGATTTTCTTGTCTTGGCATATTGAGTTCAATTGAATTATTTTTTGGTTCTAGCCAACTAGGAAGATGAATATTAAGTATTCTAAGTTGTATTCAAGATAACTTGACAATGTGTAAGATATAAATATAAGATCAAGTTGAGGATAAGAAGGAGAAGCATAAGTGGAACATAATTGAAGATTTTGTGATGCTTAGAGGAAGCAAATCAAAAGGATAAGTAGAATATCCTTGTTGAGATGCAAAGATACATTCAATTAGGAAGGATCAAGTATACAAACTAGAATTGAGATCTGTAATCAAGTATTTAGTTGCATCAAGAATAAGGTCACCTTATTTTTACTATCTAACCATTGTAGTAGTAATCTAAATCTCTTAACAAAGTTGGCTTAACAGATATTTGTAAATCCTCTAAGAAGGTGGCATTTCTATTGAATTGTTTACAGACCTCTAACAATGCCACTCCTAATAGAGTGATTAAATCCTCTAATAGGGTCACAACTAACAATGTTTTTTGTAACCTTTAATAGGATTGGCTCCTAACAAGGCTCACTTCAGAAGAGTGAAAATCAATAACTAGTTGCAATTGGTGGTTTTTTCCAAATTGGGTTTCCACATCAAAATCTTTATTTCTTTTATTTTTCTACATCTAAGTTAAAGTAATATCAATCGCACATAATATCTCAAAATTTTCATGTTAAGCATTTGTCGAGCTATTTCAGTGTTTACCAAGTTACATCATTTTTCTTGTGTGTTTACTGAGTTATAATAGAGTTGAATTTTGATTTATATTGACATCTAAGGGATTTATTTTTGTGCTAACTAATTCACCCCTCCCCTCTCAATTACTCCTCCTATATTTCCAATAGTTACATCATTTGGTGATGTGAACTTGGATAAAGTGATTAAGTTACTAATGTTTAATCTTGAAACCATCACTATTGAACAAATGAGCACACTACAAGATGGCCTTGAAAGGAAAAAGGAACAAGAACCACTCAAAAGGAGCTTAGGTAGAAGAAAGCATTGCAATATATCAAGGAATTTTTTCTTGATGCATTTAGCTTTCCATCATGAAAAGAAACCAAGCCTATCATAGAGTAGTTAACTAGCATAGTTGAAAAGGTTAATGACACATACCTGGATTCAAATGTGAAATTACTTGAATGATCTAAAAGAAAGTTTCAAAATAAGGTTAATGAAAAGATATCAAGTGCTATTGCACTATCATAGGCTAAGTTAGCAACCAAATTTGACAATGTGAAGAAGGTACTAGAGAACATTTTCTCTTTGTACACCAAATTGTGCAATCCAACACTTTTCACATGGGAAGTCAAAGGCCACATATTAAATTTAGAGTCATATGTAGTCAACTGACATAACTCTACCAAGGTCTCTAGCCTAGAGTAAGAAACATTTAAGGAATCTCCTGAAATCCTAGAGTCAATTAGTAGTGCTACATGAAAATGAAGCAAACATAAGGGCTAAACTAATTAGCATCCAGTCTATCCTAACTCCACATATGGAGATATTGCATAAGGAACTAGCCTTTGATGAAACACTCATGAAGAAAGATCTACATCTTTCTACTCATGAAGGGTTAGTACACCTTTTTGCCAAGCTAGCCATCCAAATCAAATATTGGAGGTAGCTTGTGATAATTGGGATACTTTGAAAATTATTCTTGAGGTCCATAAAATATTTTTAGACAAACACACTCTAAGTGCATAAGCCTTTGACATAAGTGTAAAAAAGGAGGAGACATAAAAGAAAAAGAAGTATGGGACATAATATTTTTGTGGGAGAGATAATATTTTGGGGGAGATACTATTTTTGAAAAGGGGAAGTCAATGATAAAAAAAAAGTACACAAATCAGCATTTACAAATCTACTCAATAGGAGGAATGATTTTGGTTTAGATACAAAACAACACAATCAACTCGGGGGGGATTGTTGAATTTTGAGGTATGACTAATTAGTCATAAGTTTTGCAAAATTTTGAAGTTTTGAAATTGTGTATGTAAGTGGATATTATATGAGTTATGCTTGAATGGTTTAAGGTTATTCATGCATGATCAAGTATTTTGCCACTTTTGTCAAAGGGGGAGATTGTTAATCTTAGCTTTGTTTTGACATATGAGTGATACTATACTTAAATCATTTACTTTGTTCATGCCGACCAAGTAATACATGCTGAGCATAAGTTGTCAAATAGTATATACTGAGTGATAGATATTTAGTATATACCGAGTAACTAGTAAGTGTTGAGTCACTCAAGTGCCAAGTAGATAGTATGTACCAAGTTATTAAGATACCAAGTGATCAATGGATGTTGAGTTAGTCAGAGGTTGAGTTACAATATTGAATTTGTAGTTGATGCTGAGCATTAGGGACTTCAAGTGCTGAATAAGATAGTTTTGACATAGTTATTTGTAATGGCACAAACTTATATGTAAACCATTTTTGAGCCAACTTAAGGATTGTTTTACGATCTTAGATGATAAGAATGAATCTTTATTGTGAATCCCTATGCATTACATGCATCCAATTAGAAAAAGGGAAGGATTGAGTGACAATATGGGTGAATCAATATCATTGGTTCATACCTAACCCTAAGTCACCTAGGTCTTCTTAAGGAGGAAACACCCTAAACTTTTTAATTAATTCTTAAGGAGAATTAAAGAAAAGTTTGTATGCACAAAAAAAGCATTCATGATGACTATGGAGTTGTGATTTGAGATACATAGTAGAATCAGTTAGATGAGAATAGAGGAAATGAATTAGAGAACAACATAGATACATCTAATTAGAAAGGATCAAGTACACATCAGGAAAGAGGTGATCTATCATCAAGTAACAGAGTGCTAACTGAAGGATCATTGCTAAGATATTCTTACAGGTGAATCAATTAAATCTCTTAATAGAGTAGTCTTAATAGAATGTTGTAAATCCTTTAACATGGTGCTTACTTTATTGTAAGTCAAAGTCCTCTTACCAGGCACACTTCTAATAGGGTGTTAAAATCCTTTAACAGGGTAAGATATAACAATCTTGTAAGCCTTTAATAGGGTAGATCATGTTTCATGATCAAAACATTGTAACCTTCATTGGATAGACTTTATTACCATAGTAGTGGAGATTTGTGGGTGTCATCCCCACCCCAGTTTTACCTTCTCCTTGGATGGGTTTTGGGTAACCAAATATCTTGTGTCATACATGTGTTGAATGTTTTACTTTCATGCTATGGATGCATATGCTTAATTTGGTATTTTAGTTTATATACATAGATTGTGAGATGGATGTGTGGTAAATGATTTTGAGGTTGAAGTTTTAAGTGTTGATTCACCCCCCCTCTCAGAATTTACTTTCCTATTGTTTTATAATATATCTTGCCATAAGATTGAAAATATCCCCACTTTGTATTAGTGAGAAAAACACTTATCATGCACAAAAATATGAAATCAAATTTCTTCAGTCAAACTCCCCCTTTGAGCATGCTCTGTTCTATAGCTCGATTTGCACTGAAGACTCTTCAACTTGGTTTGCTCTATTTTTTATTTGTCAAAATCGTTTTGGTTTGTCTACCTTTCACATAACTTTTTTGCTATACATATCTTCTCCTTCCTATACATATCTTCCTTTACATGTATATAAACATGTACATTTCCTATATACTTTCCCCCTTGTTTTTGTTAGAAATGCCAAAAATTTACAAGGTTATGCCAAAATGAGAAAGAAAATCATGGTGTACCTTCAAAATTAAAGAAAAAATCTTATCCCAATTATCTTGTAGCACCTTTAAAATGTGAAGATCAATTTGAAGCTCTATTGATAACTATAACATGTGATCTACAACCAATAGGTTTGCATCCTTAACTAGTGTCCTTGCATGATCCATTCTCTTTTGCATAATGTCCATGTGGGGAAGTATCATACTTTGTATATCAACAAATGTTGCCCTTATTCTAGCTTCTTCTCTTAGTAGTTTTTTCTGAAGATCTATCAAAAATATGGTTTTAACAAAATGATTTGAATTGGAACTTGGATTTAGTGCCAACTGGTTTACACTATCCTTCAAGTCTATGTCAATCTTGTCTAGTTTATCTTTTATTTCCTTGATAGAGTTAGTGGAATTAATTAACTTTATAAATAAAGACACAACATTATTTACAATTTTTTCTAATGAAGAAATAAAAATAAATAATTCTACTTGATCAATAGCTATTTTCTATACTACATTCTCTAACATTTTATTCTCAAAATTCCTTTTAGCTTTCTTAAGGAGTTTGTCCTGTCCATTAGTGTCCTCATTTAACTTATGTACAATATTAATCAATTGATCAATGATAGGAAATTTTTCATTCACCTTTATAGATAGAGCATCCACAAATATTTCTTTAATGTCCTCCAAAACTTTGCTTCTATCTCTTTCAACCCTTAGCATTTGCTGCTTGGCCCTTTTCTTCCACAATTATCCCAAAATATCCATTTTCTCAGCAAAGAGATTCAATTTGTACTAATTTGGGATCACAATCTCTTCATCTAGATCTATTCCATCAACTATCTTCTCTTTTCCTTTTCTCTTAACAGATGATGTGGTGGAAATGATTGAAAAGATCATAAATGAAGAATAATGGAACTAGTAAAGAATGTTTCAATCATTGTTTTGTCATTGATGTCAAACTTGCCACTTGCAGGAATGACAATTTCTTAAGTGATCCAAATACTATCAATTGGTTGATTGACAAGGAGGTGGCAATCAATAAGATGTAACTAAAGCACCTAGAGAAAGGTTGAAGTTATGATGTTGTAATGAAGTATAAGGATCAGCTAAGTCATTGATGAAATAGTGTATTGATGACATACTCTAAGACAAAGAGGATGGACACACTAAGACACAACAAAGATGTAAGATTTAACTAAGTCATTTGTAAAGCCTAACTAAGTTCATTAGAGTGAGCTGAGCTAGCTAGTTAGAGCTGAGTAGATTCTTAGTTAAAGCTGAGCAAGTTCAACTTTAGTGTAAGCCGAGTAATTATTCAGATGTCGAGTAACATAGAATCCTTCACGTGCCAAGTAGCAAAAAAAGATAATGGATGTCGAGTAAGTATTTGAGTGTCAAGTAAAGTAGAAAATACTATAGGTGCCGAGTGCCAGTAAAGAACAATAGAAGTTGAGTAACACAGAAGGAGCTGAGTATTAGTAAACCAATGATGTTGAGTTGCTGCATTATTTGGTAAGTCAAAAATTTGCCAGATCAGCAGTGATAATTTTGTTACATAAAATTTTGTGAATTAGTTGGATGATAAGGATGATGAGTAGATGTCACAAAATTCTATGTAAACCATGCAAACCAATTCAAGGTGAATGCTAATGGATTTATCATGAAGTTTCTAGAAGTAAAAATTTGGAGGGAAAACAATACCATTTTTTCAAGATCAAATTAAGATTTGAGCAGGAAATGAAGAACATAACTTCTTTATAAGGAGTTACAGGCTAGAGATAAAATTCACATGCATGAGAGGGAGTTGATCTTAAGTGTGGTCATGTGAAGAAGCCAAGAGGAGCAAGAACAGATCATCAAGACTCTAGGTTGATCAAGTGGCCATAGAATGCATTGGCATAACGAGTGGAAGAACTCAAGGAGATAGATCTTGAAGGGTGAACAAGCTGTCAGCACTGTAAGGGAGAAAAGCCAAGAAAAGAAAAGAACTAAAGAGTGATATGAAATTTGCACAGTTAGGGTTGCAATCTTTATCAAGTCAAAAACCTTCTAATACTCTCTTACCATTGTATTAGATATTGAAATCCTACATTGCTAGGTTAGCTTAACAGCTAGGTGGATAAGCCTCAGGAAAAGGATAAAGAGATCTCCAAGAGAAGGACAAAGAGATCCTTAGGAGAAGGATACAGAGATCCTTATAAGAAGGATAAGAGATCCTTAGGAAGAGGATAGGAGATCCTTAGAGAGGGATGAAATATTCTTTTGAGAAGGTGATTGTAAATCCCATGGACTTGGGTGAGCCTAACAGCTCTATTTAAATCCTTTAACAAGGTGACATTCCAAGTTGAATGTTCTTAAGTCCTCTAATAAGGCACACTCCTAACAGGGTGTAGAAATCCTTTAATAGGGTCACATTTAATAGTGTGTTGTAGCCTTTAACAGGGTAGACCATCAGAAGTGGTTGAAATCAATTGTGTAGTTATTCAGTGGGTATCATCCCCACCCTAATTTTACCTTCTTATTCCTGGAGGGTTTCTGGGTCATCAAAAACCTTAGTGTTATGGTGTGATGTATGTTTACTTTTCATGATTGTTCAATGTTTAATTGTATGCATGATAATTTTAGTTATGTGCCATTAAGGATTTGACAGAAAGTCTGAATTGGACATCATTGGACCTTGGATAATTGATTCAACCCCCCTCTCAGTTATTCTAAAGAATTCTAACATGATGAAGGTATTATCTCTTTGCCTTTGTGAATTGAGTCTTTTCCTACTGCAACTCTATCAAAACTATGGGAGCCTATTGCTCGATTACCTCTAGGAGAGAGCTCAGTGAAGGTGTAATAGTTTTTACTTCACATCTTGGTTGAACTGGGTTCAACTTAATGGATTATTTCTTAGGTTCTACCTTAGGTGGAGTGGTAGAAAGAGATGCCATTACCTCTACAGAAATATTCTCAGGATCAAAATCTTCAATTGTCTAAATCTTTGGTAAGTCTCCTTCCAATGTCAATTTTTTTTTCCATATCTTTGTTGTGGATTACACAACATTTTCTATCATATTTGACAAAACTTGAAAAGCTTCAAATCTAGGAGTTTGTCTTCTTTCATGTTTAGACATTGCCTCCTTGATTTCCTTCTTAGAGAGATTTGTCATGAGCTTTCTTAGAGTCTTCTCTCTAATGTCTTTCTATATTTTAATAACATTTATCCAATGATTAGAGACAACCTTAGTAGGGCTTTAAGTTCTTTCCCTTTAAGTTCATAGGGGTCATATTTCCACTTTTCCATCTTCTCAACTATTGCATCTTCAATCTGCTTCTACTCATCCTTACTTCTTGTTTCATATTTTAGTTATTGAGAACTTGTAATTCTGCTACCTTCCTTTAACATTTTTAGTCTTTTTTCAAATATAGGTGGTGGCTTCTTGAGAGAGATGATTGGGGTGTTGTCTTCATTATTATCATCATCTTCATCACCAAGCTTCAATTTCTTCCTTAGTTTCCTTGGCTTGGTGGTAGTGATCACATGAGTAGACTTTGCTAGTTTCTTAGGTGGAGTCTTTAATGGGGTCTTAGTCTTCTTATTAGGAGGTTCCTTTACCTCTTCTTCTTCATCACCTTATTCCTCATATTTCTCTTCTATTTTATCATCCTTTTCTATAGTGAGCATGAGAGGTGAATATGTTTTTGCAAGTTTCTTCTCAATGTTTTCCATCCTTTTCTTTCCTCTCTTTAGGATTTGAGGAATTTGAATTTCAAGTGAGATTCTTGTCTTGTCTTCCTCATACATTCCAAGGTATGTAACCTTGGGGTCCATAGGCTCATTGATGAGGGCCTCAATAATTTCATCAATATTTACCTCATATGAGAGAAGTTTTACCCATGCAATCCTAGGTCTAACTGCTTGTATATGAAATTTGTTATAGTAAACCAAGAAGCATATATCTTGCTCATAATCTTCTACAAGTTATTTAGGGATCCTAAACCTATTTTGCATCCTCTCCTTGAAAATTTCAAAATATGAATCCATGATGCCTTCAAAATTCTCACCCATCTCATTTATGAACTCATTAATTTGATATATCATTGGGGTGTCTTTCTTTGAAAAAATAGTTCCTTTTAATGGAAATAATTTTTCTATATAAAAGGAAAAATAGACTAAGAGTGAACCAAACTTACATGAGTTATTTTTGGAGGCTCAAATGCTCTCCATGTTCTTGTTCAGCTGGATGCATTGAGGCTCAACAAGTTCAAAGGATAGGTTCTTCTTCACAACCTTGTATACCATATCCACTAGTTTGCATGACACATTATTCAAATGACCTGAACTATATATTTTGTGCTATATCATGGATGCCAAACTTGATTTTCATGGTAGTCACATTGTTCAATTTCATGCCTCTATCATCCCATTTAACTAGGGTTAGCTTTGCCAATTCTATATGTCCTAGGGTTTTGGTAGCCTTTGACTTCTCCAGCATTGGATGCGCAGTTATCCTATGAATCATCTTCTTTGTGATGGGATAAGTCTTCTCAAGATAGAATGACATATCATGGAATTATCATAGTATGAACCTAATCCACTTGATTCAAATTTTTTTTGTCATATGGATGATGTGGGTCAAACCCTTGACTTCCAGATGCTTGTGTTCTAGTTTTAACACATCATTTTTGCATAATGCACCATATGTATGATCAAGCTTGAAATTCCCTAATTCTTGAATAGAATAGTGATAGGATGATCTAATATCATGAATGAGAACTACCTTGGGAGGAATTGATGAATATACCCCTTTTGGATCCTTCTCTTTGACAATTAATGGATACAACTTGAATTTTGGAGGAATGTAGTTTGAAATTTTTACTAACATTTCTAAACCCTTCTTACCTTTTGCACTAGAAGATGCTTCCATATTGCTTAGTTGATGAAGGATTGAGGTGTGTGACTTTGCCTAAGACTTTCCTTCAACAAATTTTTCCTTGAATTGCTTGGGGGCTAGAAGAGTGCTACACTCTATGAAAACTCTATATATGTGGTGAAAAATGAATCTTTGATTTCTCCTTTGTATTAGATTTTCAATTTTAGGGTCTCATTAATGTTCCATGTAGGGGTAGGTGAAAGAGGCTCGATTTTGTCTTCAACCCTTGAATACACCTTGAAGCTTGATCAATACTAGCTGACCACACTCAGTTGAGACAATGACTCAATCGTGTCTATCCTTACTCGGTTAAGTCTAAGAAGTGACTCACTTAGGATTAACAATTTGGTTAGGTCTAATGAGTGACTCACTTAGAAATAATAGCTAGGTCAAGTCTATGACTTTCTTCTATCCAAGTGCATCTGATATGCTGATTTGGAATTTCTTTCTTGGATGAGTGGAACTAATGTAGAATATGGTTTTGAATATAGCTCCAATGGTCTTCTTACCTATTTAAGCAAAGATGATTGAATCACCCAATTCATTACCTTGGGTGTTAATAACCTCATTATTTTCATTTGAGTTCTCTAGATACTTCCTCACCAATTGCTACTTCATTTGAGTCCTAATCTTATTAACCCTTGATTTCTTTTTATCTTCAATTATAGCTCTATTCATGCAATTATTTTCTAGATGACCAAGTTCTTTGCATACATCAGATATTTTGGTAGGATTTCCTTTTCTAAAGTGAGTCCTCATGCAATTAGCTTCAATGTGTCCATATTCTCCACATAGATAACATCTGCACCAAGTGTTGTAATCCCAAAAAAAAAAAGCTTTAGCAAGTTGTTAAGTAGAATTTTGATTCTTGGCTCTGCACTTTGAAGATTTATGACATTGTTTGTTGCATGTGAAACATTTTCCTTCAACCTTAGTCTTCTCTATGCATTCACTAGCTATATGAACATGTTTGTTACAACTATAGAATTTTCCATTAAACTTGGATTTTTCAATGCTCCAACATTTTTTTGATGTATGCCCTATCTTTCCACATTTATTGCATGTAGGTATTTTTTTATTTTGAACTCCTTTCTATGATGATTCTCTTTGTGTATCCCAATCCTTCTTTCCCTTTGTGTCTATTTTGAGATATCTCACCCAATTGATCCATTCTTTCTTGTGATTTCATCATCCTTTCATTGGTTTATTTTTCTTCTTTAATATCACTCACGATTCTTTCATTTTTTGTCCTTATATTAATGGCTTCTTGATTTGCATTATTCAACTAATTTTCCATATCTACTCAATGTAGTGAAAGCTGGTGGATATCATTGTCTTTTTCTTCTAACCTAGAGTTGAGTAGTCTTATATCTTCTTTTTCCATAATTTTTGTTGAAAACAATTGATCAATTGTATATTGTCTTTAATGTTACAAAAAATGTCATATCTTCACTAGTCAGTGGTTGCCAAGTTCACTCAGGCAAAGAAGATAGTTTTTAGTATCTACCAAGCATTCCATTATAGATCAAGTTTAGGAAGATAGTGTCTATCAAGTTCACTTGAGAGAAAAGGGAAAGTTGACAAGTAATGAGTGTTAACCAAGCTCACTAGGTTACCAAAGGAAATTAGTTCAAGATGTAGTGTTAACCAAGCTCACTTGGTTAATATAGGAAAATCTATTTTGTGTTAGTTTCTACCGAGTAGGAGGATTTTCTTGTTTTGGCATATTGAGTTTAATGAATTAATTTATTAGTTCTAGCCAACTGAAGGGATGAATATTGATTATTAAGTTATATTCAAGCTGACTAGCAAATATATATGATATAAATATAAGGTCAAGTTGAGGATTGAATAAGTGTAAATGTGTGGAGGATAAGAAGATGCTTCAAAAAAGTGAATTGAAAGGATACATAGAATATCCTTGTTGGGTTGTAAAGATTTATATGATCAAGAAGGATCAAGTATTCAAGCCAAAATTGAGATCTAAAATAAAATAAAATAGTTTCATCAAAAATTAGGTTAAGTCATTGCTACTCTCTAGCCATTGTAGTAGTGAATAAAATCTCTTAATAGAGTTGGCTTAACAACTATTTGTAAATCCTCTAACAAGGTGAAATTTCTAGATTGAAGTGTCGAAAGACCTCTAACAAGGCTACTCCTAATAGGGTGATTAAATAATTTAATAGGGTCACACCTAAAAGTGTGTTTTGTAACCTTTAACAAGGTTGGCTTCTAATAGGGCTTACTTCAGAAGAGTGAAAAACAATAACTAGTTGCCATTAGTAGTTTTTATGAATTGAATTTCCATGTTAAATCTTATTGTCTAGTGTGTTCATGATATTTGATTTATGTGTATGCAAATAAGTTAATTAAGGTTAACCACACTTAACATCTTTTAAGATATGCATATTTAGTATTTATTGAATGACAATTGATATTTCAGTGCTTGTTGAGTGATAGTAAATTGCTAGTGTTAATTGAGTTACAATAGTACACTTGTTTCAGCAGAGTTTTGGTTTTGATTTGTATTGACATCTAAGGGATCTGGGATTTATTTTTGTGGTAACTAATCCACCCCTTCCTCCCTAGTTACTCCTCTTATATTTCTAATAATTGGTATCAGAGCATTTGGTTCTTGTAGAGAAGGTTTCAAAGACCTAAGCTAAAGATCAAGATGTCTTATAGAAGAGAGATTCCCAAGCTAAACAAAGATAAATTCAAGTCATGGTAGGAATTGGTGAAGCTACATTTGGAAACCATCAATAACTCAGGCCTAAGGCCTAAAGTATCTAGAAAACAAGTATGTAGCACCCACTATATCCTTGACTGTGGAAAAAAAAACTAAAAATAAGAATCATTATATAATGATGATTGACATTGATTCTTCTTTCAATTATGTTGAATTTGATGAAGTCAAAGATTGTGCTACTACTTATGAAATGTGGATCAAGCTAAAAGCTATCTATGAAGGAGATGACAATGATTGTGCTAAGACAAAAAGTCTTAGAGGCCAGTTTGATCTAATGAAGATGAGAGATGATGAAAACATCACAAAATATGTTGAGAGAATCAAAGAAAGTGCCAGTGCAAATAGACCTTCTAGAGGAGAAATTGATGATGTGACAGTGGTGAGAAAGGTACTTTGAAACCTTCTTCCTATTTATGCAATTAGAGTATTTGCAATTCAAGAGATGAGATGTAATCCCAAAAATAAGAGTATCTATAATTCAAGAGATGAGATGTGATCCCAAAAGTAAGATAAATTTGGATGCTTTAGTGGAAATGTTGATAGCCTTTGAGTTAGATAAATATGACAACTATGTTCCTAACTCCATGGGCATTGAGTTTGCATTTGAAGATAAGCTTTCACTCAAGAAGAAAGGTGGAAAATCTAAAGGCAAACAATTTGAAAGTGAAGAAAGTTCTAATAGTGATCTTAAAGCCATTGAAGCCCTTCTTGTAAGAAGATATCCTAAAGCCAAAGGAAAGTACAAAGTTAAAATTTCTCTATTCTATTTTTCATGTGAAGAAGTTGGCCACATAGCTACAAGGTGTCCAAACAAAGAAGGAAAAGAAGAAAATAAGAATAACAAGTAAAAAGTCAAGAAGGATTTCAAAAACTAAAAGGACTATAAGGATAAAGATAAGAAATCCTATTACATGGCTAAAGATTCAGATAGTAGTGATGATAATGTGAATTTGATGATGAAGATGATAAGATGACACTTATTTCTCATGTTAGTAAGAATGATACATGGATTATAGATAGTGGATGTTCTTACCATATGACTAGTGATAAGACTAAGTTTGAACATATGGAACATGTTGTCACAAAATCTTTCACCCTTGCCTAAAGTCTTACCTAAAGGCAACCTTGTAAAACGTGGAAACAATCTCCAAGCTATGGGACTTGAACTATGAGATTGAGTCTTCAAAGAAGGTCTGCTTCCTTACTATTAGGGTGAACCTAACTACTCTTGAGAGGAAAAAGGAGAAGGAGATACATGGAAATCAAACTACCTAATCTAATCTAAATGGTGTGATATACCAAAATTGTTTGTTTATTCATATCTCTACCTAACAATGCACTATTCATCAATATAACTGTTGGCCAAAGTTGCCTTCCAGCCAAAATTTCCATATTTGAATTCAAATGTAGTAACATTCACATATTTTAAAATTCAAATAAATGAGGCACACAATATTTTATAATAAAACATTATGTTGTATTGTGTGGCTGCACTTTTTCATCTTATGGGCTTGTGTTTCATCCACCGTTAGATCGAAGATGATCTATCGAGGGCACTTTCCTGCAATATGGAGATGATTTTTTTATAATGAATATAGGGAAGCAACCTTCTTTCATGCATCCTAGTTGGGGCCTTGCTTCTTGTTTGTGGGCCACTGTAGACAAGGTGGATGAGCTATCAGGTGAGTTGGCATACAACTAGATTTCTATTCATAGTTGCTTTCTCATATTCCATCTTTTGTCAAACCTTTTGAAAATGCAGACAAGCAACATTGTGCCATGCGGATTGGTGGGTTCAGGTTTTATTTTTTGGGACATGGTGCGATTGTGTTAATGTGTCTGGCGAGCTAGCATATAGGTAGTTCCTAGTGGTTGCAACTACTATTAGGGACCACATATTTTTAGTTCTATCTCTGTTGTTAGATATTCCTAGATTGATGGCTATTGCATCCCCATTTTATGAAATTGTGAGAACTTTAGACATTGTGGGGAAGTGCCTAAAGGAAACGTGTCCAAGTGGACCCAATTTGAAAGAAGGCAATCATAGTTAAGGCTAACGGTTATGTGATATTGCAGCTAAGTTTGAAGGTTGGCATGACTATTAGGTTATGTGGTCAAATGTGTGAAGACCTTGCAAGGTGGTGGAAAGATAAAAGAATATTGATCCACATGGTGCTTTTAGATTGTAGAACTCGGTTGACTTGCTGACCTTGCTGACTCATTAGCCAAAAACAAAGGGAAGAGATGTTTTCTTACATGATCCGATCTTCATGATTGATTCTAGCCACTCTTCAATGAATGTCATTCCCGGTAAACAAAGGAAATACTCCAACATATTTGGTTTTATCCATCTACTTGGTCAAAGGGATTTAATGACATCATTTCCATCTTCTTAAGGCTCTATTTTTGAAAATTGTGGATTTCATTGCATCTAAATCTATGTTGAGATTAGATATTCTCCAGATCTATATGATTGTTCTCTGCAATTATAAATGGTAGTGTTTGAGTTTGGTTTAGGATAGAAAATATCTCAGTTATGCCTAAGCTATAAAGGAAATTTTTGTAAATTTTGTTAGGGTTGACTCTTCTCTATTTTCTTGATATTGCTTTGCAAGCTCACTATAAATTCCTTTTGCCTCTGAACCCATGTGAAATTCTACTTTATCTCCTCTAAACATTGATGTATTGTGGAAGACCTATTTGCCTCTCATTAGTATTGTGGATATTTGCAATCTTGCATGACTATATCTCCTTTTGGCCTATGAATTATATATAATTGTATTCTCTTCTTGTGCCATTTATTTGGGTTTTCTGATCTACATTTAATTGTTAGATTAAACAAGTCTGGTTGTTTATATCTTTTGGTGTCATGATGGTTCAAGTGTGCATGTATGGGAAAAAATTAGTTTGAACACTCTATTTTGATGCATCACCCCCTTAGGTTATAGTAGGTAGATTTTCTTTCATGCATTCCTTCTCCCTTTTCCTCCCCAAGAGTAGTTAGGTGCATCCTGATAGCAAAGGAAACTAACCATCTTTGGAGATTCACCATCACAATTGAAGTCCCATAGCTTGGAGGTTGTTTCCATATTTCACAAGGTTGTCCTTAGGTAAAAAATTTGGATAAAGGTGAAAATTTTTGTGACAATAGTTTTTGGCATGCTCAGTGGGATTATATTCTAGAAGATTTCAAGTCTACTAGTGTGAAAGAAAAAAAATCCAAGTTGATGCTAAGGAAATAGTGCTACTCTCAATATTCCAAGCCTTTAAGAGGCTAATTTCTACAAAGCACTTGGTAGCTCTACACCCTTCATATCTAGTTTCTAGACCAAATTTGTAGTAATTCATGCCCAAAACTAAAACAAGGGCATCTTCTAGAGGTAAATTTCAGTATCAAGAGCTTCCATTTTCAAATCCTAGAAGGAAGAAGGCTAGATTGTCTTTATCACCAGTTAGGAGTATAGAGGAAACACATACCCCTGAAAGATCCATTTCCACTCCTCATGTTGTTGGATCTCAATCTAGAATACCATTAGCTCATATCAATAGATCACTTTCTTATATGGCACAACCTAGAGCTCATACTTTTGTTACTTTTAGTGTTTGACGTCCCCTATTGCTAGCTCAAAGACATGATATACCAATATTAGCTCTCAAAAGTATACTGGATTTCACTGGGAAAACTTCTATCTCTCCCCTAGAACACATTCAAGAGGTTGCAAATTTTTGTAATATTCATGGTATATCTAAGGATGATGTTGCAGTTAGGCTTTTAGCTTCATCTTTAAAAGGGAAATCACTTCAATGGTATAGAGGGTTGCCTCATTATTCTATGATAGTTTTGGATGGATTAGGATTAGGACTATGAAAACACTTTGAGAAAAATAACTACTTATCACTTTTGGAACAATCAACTACCATAAAAAGATCCCCCCATGAATGCATGATTGATTTCAATTATAGATTTTAGAAAATATGGGACAAAATACCTACTTCAGTAAAACCTACCCCTAGTAATGTATTCTTACATTACCTTAGAGATTTTAACAGTCACATTGCCACCACAATCCAAACCATGGGAGGAGACACTTTACCCGATGCTTATGAAATAGTAATAAGGGAAGAAAATATATTGATACAAGGAGGGAAATTAGCTCCAAGGCCTCCTATACCTTTCTTCCCTGATGTCCCAAATCACCAATAATGGCCCCTATTCCCACAACTTCCACATCACAATCCCTTGGTATATTCCCTCAAGATTTCACATCTTCAAACAAAATAGAAGAAATCAAGGAGATGATGTAGTATATGATGTTGAACTTAGATAAAAGATTGCAAGGCTAAGAGAAGAAATTGGAAGATAACTTCTCTATGATGCAAAAAGTCGACAACAAAGTGGTGACTTTGGAAAGGTAGAAAGCTCAAGGTAGTAAGGTCCATCAATTGCAATATCAAACTCCAAAAAATGGTAGGCCTCCAAATTATAATTATGGGAACAATCCTTTTGATTAGAGTAGGCAGAATAGTCATACCTCTACTTCAAATGCAAATCAAAGTAGGGCCATAGTCCCTCAAAACACTATGGCTTAGGATCAAGATTTTTTTCCTTCTTGCAACTACTCCTATGCCTATTGAATGTGTTAAAAGGCCAAATATTATTATTTTTTGACCGTTCAAGTGCCTACAGTACGATAATCATACAAGGAGAACCAATCCAAAGATGCCTCATAAATGCAAAGACTGGGTGATTTCTCCTTTATGAATCATTAGTGGAGGAACATTATAATGTAAACTAGGATTCCATTACTCACAACACTAGGAGCAAAAGAAGACCTATTGAAGATTCTACCCCTCCTCCTAATCAAGCTTCAACATCAAATGTAGTGCCTCATGGATAGGCAAAAAATGACCAACTCAATGTTCCTCTACAACAAAAATAAAGTAGTTCTAGAGGGAATGTGAATGATCCCCAAGCTATTCCAACTCAAACCCATACACATGTAGCTTCCAAGGCTTATAATAGAGCACCTAATTCATTCTTTAGTGTGTTAGATCAGATGAAGAAGACAAATGTGAATATTTCCATGTGGGATGTCGTTGCTGCTATACCCATGCAAAAGATGTTGTGGCAACAGGAGTTGGAAAGTATTGAACCAAAGGATCATCCACCTAGCATGGAGAGTGCCACAAGTCTACTTTAACCATCAAGGGAGGTTTAAACAAATAAAAATGTTAGACCTCCTCCATTTTATGTTTATCTGATTATAGGGAATAAACTAGTCCATACTTACATGATTGATTCAGGGGCTAGTAGTTCAGTGTTGCCTAAGTGTGTTGTTGATGCTTTAGAAATGAAATATGAGCCCACTATTAGTATGTATTATAGTTGGATGGTAGTACTATCAAAACTATAGGGATCCATAGATATGTGCAAATGATCGTACATGCATGCCCTAGTTGTAGTGTAACTCAAGATATATTAGTTGCTAAAGTTAAGCCACATTTTCTATTTGTTTGTGAAAAGACTTTACTACCCAAATAGGTGGTTACATATCTTTTGATTGGTCATATATGGGACCAAGGCTTCAATTAGATAAGAACCTCTAGACCTCCTTCATATTGAACCCTACACTCCTAATCTTATCAATATGAATTGCACTATCCTAGAAATGGATGATAATGACATGGTGAATGAACCTGCCACTTCTCTAGCAGAGCCTAATTTTCTCTTAGATGAATGGGCTAATGCATATCAATTTGATTCCATATCAAAAACCCTTGAGATAGGTCTTGGTACGTACTATGTGTCAGAAAAGGATATTATTATCTCTAACCTTATGAAGGCACAAGAAGATATGAGTGGGATATGGAGTATTGATGGGTTAAGAAATAAGAATAGGTTAGGGGCTAGTGTGATGTTGATTTATCCTACACAAGGTACTACTTTTCATATAGGCTCCAATTTAGCTACACTAATAATGTGGCAAAATATGAAGCTCTGATCCAAGATCCGTAATAGGAACAAAGGAGAGGCATCAAACTCTTAAAGGTATTTGGGGATAGTGAGTTTGTTGTTAATCAAATTAGAAATTAGAATGTCATGAAGAACAACCTTCTCAAATCATACAATCATAGAGTTTGGGATCTACTTTAAGGCTTTTAGGCTTTCAATATTCAGAGCATTCAAAGAAACAAAAATAAACATGTTGATAGGCTTGCAACCATTGGTGCTCATTATGATATACTAGAGCATGCTACTGATGAAAAGAAGTAACAAATTAGAATTGTTGTATGGCCTACCATCCTAGATAATTGTATAGATTGGTAAGTATTTGATTTTGATTTACACATTGTTAATTTCTTACAAGATGAAATAGAGTTCTTTGTTAGAAATTAGTCCAAGCTACAAAGTTAGTATGGGGACCAGATTATGAACCTAAACTCCAACAAATTTCCTAAAGGTATAGTCACCGTAGAGGGCATTTTCAACTCTGATGATCAAGCAAAAGGAAAAGGTTCAAACCTGACCACAAAGAGGGATGACTATACACCTATCACTATTTCTGATGGAAAGACTCCTAACTTGGGATAGGTATGCACTGATGCTAAACAAGAAGATTTTATTAATTTATGTCAAGATCTCAATGATGTTATTACTTGGACATATGAAGACTTAAAGGGTTTTGACGCAAGTTTATTTCAGCATATCATAGACTTAAACCATGATCTAAGCCTATTAGACAAAAGCAAAGGTCAATCAACCCAAAGATTGAACCTTTAATGAAAAAGGAATTATCCAAACTTATAGAAGCCAATGTCATTTTTCCTATTTAGCACTCTTCATGGGTAGCTAGTCTTGTTCTCATTAGAAAGAAGAATGGATAAATTAAATTATGTGTTGATTTTAAGGATCTTAATAAGGCTTCTCTTAAAGATCACCATCCCCTTCCTTCTATGGAACAAATTCTATCCAAAGTTAGTGGCACAAAAAGGTTTTCTTTCTTAAATGGTTTTTTGGGATATAATCAAGTGCTATTTCATGAGTTAGATAGATATAAGACAACATTCACTACCAAATGGGGTACCTATGCTTCGTGTAAGATGCCATTTGGACTAACCAATGCAGGTGCCACATTTCATAAGGCAATGGAGATGGCCTTCAAGGGTGTGCTGGAAAATTTTGTGCTAGTCTATCTTGATGATATAACTATCTTCTTAAAACATGCAATAGACCATTTTGATAATTTGAAATAGGTATTTGAAAGATGCAGAGAGTGTGGTGTGTCCCTAAATCTAGAGAAGTGTGTGTTTTCCACTAACCAAGGAAAGCTCCTAGGACATATTGTGTAAAGAAATGGGCTAATGATAGACCTAGAGAGAGTAGAAGCAATTCTCTCTCTCCCACTTGCTAGTCATAAGAAAGGGTTATAGAGCTTTCTTGTTAGGATCAACTTCATAAGAAGGTTTATCCCTAATCTTGCCTCCATGGTGAAGCCTCTCACAACTATGTTGAAAAAGAATATGATGTTTACTTGGACCAAGGAGGGAGAGGCTAGTTTTGAAGAGATCAAGAAATCAATTGCATCAGCCCCCACTCTTATCAATCTCAAGTTTGATAGAGACTTTGTCCTTTACTCCCTTGGAGGAGAATCAAATATATTAGCTATTCTAACATAGTTGAATGATGAGAATTTGGAGCAGCCCATTGATTTCTTTAGTGAGGGGCTTAAGGATTATGAAGGAAGATACAAATATGTAGAGAAACAAGTCCTTACTGTTGTAAGGGCTCTCAAAAAATTCAGACATCTTTTTCCTCATAACAATGTTCAACTCTTGGTTCCACATGCTAGTGTAAATGAGTTCTTGCTAAACAAAGATATCAATGAAAAAAGAGCTAGATGGATGAAAAAAGTCATGGAATATGACGTTGATATTGAGATCAGAAAACTTGTGAGAGGTAGGGGATTGTGTGAGAAAATGATCTCTTCTTTTGAGACATTCGAGGAAGCCGGCCTTCTCTAGAGACTTAGCCTCATAGTTCAAGTCCCATAGCTTGGAGGCTTTTCTCATGTTTCACAAGGTTGTCCTTAGGTAAAAGCTTTGGAAAAAGGTACAACATTTTGTGACAATAATAACCTTAAGATACACTGATTCAACCTTTGTCTTAATCCAATAGTTACATATAGATTAGAAACCAAATGAAATGCCACAAGGAAGGAACTTCACTACATAACATTCAAAGGAAAGAGTACATACTATTATGCATATCGAAGAATTAAAAAAAAACCAACAACAGAAAGAAGATGTTGCACTAATATTGATGGGATAATGAGGTAAAGTAGAGGACTACATTCACTCATAGACAAAATGAAATTATAGTAACAGAGTATAGAATACTATTGCTATAGAATCAGAGAAAAAATGATCAACCCTTGGAAAAGTCACAAGACTTTCTTTTATAGTTCAAGCATAACTGAGATAGCTTTTTCCCAAAGGCTTAACTCAACCACTACCATTAAAGCTATAGAGAAGATTGACTAAAGAATCAAAACTAAATTTGATCATGAAATACAATCTGCCATCATAAAGTGATAAGAAGGGAAAAACAAATGCACCCAACTATAAGAAGTCAAATCCCATGAGATTTGATCATTACAATCATTAGTGAGGCATGGAGATGCATAAATGTCATGTAAACAAGGCCAAAGAATGTCATTCAACATTAAAGAATAGTCCTTGTAATGTGTCATGGGTGCCACAAATAAATTTGCACCATTGTAAAAAATGTGGGATGGGATAAAATGGAAGTTAATCTATCGCAAAGATTACAGAGTTGACCCATGTGGAATAAATTTGATTTATCCAGAAAAAGGTGTGAACCATTGATGTAGATATTTATTTTGAAATAAATGATCTAGATGCTACAAAAATCTAGCTTCAACAAGTGAATAAAACCCAACTATAGATCCAAGTTCTTCTTCAAAATAATGGGTAGCCCAAATGCATCCAAAAAATATCCAAAGATTCATAGCCCAACACAAGAAAGATTTTCCATTTGGCATAAATCTATTGTTTGACATAATTCCCAAATGCACGGTTGAAGAGAAATCAACAATAATTTCATGATTTCATAGAAGCAAAAGGATAAGTCTTCCAAAATAATGAATTTTTCTATTTTGGAAAGAGTAGCAAAGTCATTCTATAAAATGGAAAAAATGGTTAATGCAAAATGTTAACCTAACAAAAAATGCATGTTAACTAGCAACCTGATAAATGAAGGAAAATAAGCCAACTCGGTCAATGAACAAACCAAACTAGCTCAGTCAATGAAGGAACATGGACAACTTAGCTCATGAAGAAACTAAGTTAAGATAAGATGTTCACCCAATCAAAAAGCATGTTAACCCACATTAAAGAATCCAGCCCACTAAAGATCTTTGAGATTGGTTATCAATGATGGGCTGAATGGGGGGCAAAAATGGCTAACATTCTTGGCAACTCAGAGGGGATGCTTTCCTGCTAAGCATATAATACTAGCCTTACGAAATCCATTGGGAATGGAGTCAATAACAAGAATTGATGTGTTATCCCACCTATAACTTCACAAAATTTTACAACTAGCAAAAAATAAAAAACTCTTGGGAGCTCTAAAAAGCCTAGAATAAAGGATCAAATTTTCTTGTGCACTTCTTGAAAAGTTAGAAATTTTT
Organism: Cupressus sempervirens; assembly: GCA_028749045.1. Classification (NCBI taxonomy): domain Eukaryota; kingdom Viridiplantae; phylum Streptophyta; class Pinopsida; order Cupressales; family Cupressaceae; genus Cupressus; species Cupressus sempervirens. The sequence goes on along the minus strand of CM053785.1, from coordinate 290,686,214 downwards.
TTCTAACATATACAAAAAACCTTTAACCTCCTCTAAAAGCAAGGTTTAAGGTGAATCTCATTGACTGGGATTGGGAGAACTTCACTATCAGGCTTGGATAGCTGAAAAGTGCTAGCCTCTTTGCAATTGGTGATAATATATGGGCCACTCCACATAGCATCAAATTTGGAGTACCTACCTAGCTTGGCTCTATCAACATCCCACTTGAGGACAAGGTCCCCCTCCTTGAATATTCTAGCTGTAGCCTTCTTGTCAAAGCTTATTTTGACCTGTTGGTGATGCACCTCAAGTGTATGCATAGCTTGTTGTCTTTTTTTCTTTAGTTCCTTTATTTCAGCCAGCCTGACTTTCATAGCATCATCCTCAATTAGCTCCAACTGATGAGCTAGTTCAAGAGAGGGAACCTCAAGTGAAATAGGAAGCTTTTCTTCCCTTCCATATACTAGCATGAAGGGTGAGTTCCCAATTTCTCTCTTGGGTGTGATTCTATTAGCCCAAAGGGAAATCTCCAACTTAGCATGACAATACCTTTGATTATCTTTAATTGTCCCCTTCTTTATTTTGATGAGGTTCTTATTAGAGGATTTAGCCAAGTTGTTTCCTTGGGAATAGTAGTTTGAGGAAGTGCTCAAATATATCCCATGTTCTAGAGCCTAAGAGCATATATGAACTCCAACAAAAGTTTTGACATTATCAGATATGATAGTTTATGGAACACCAAATTTGGTCATAATTCCATCCAGGAACTCTACTATTGAGGCCTTTATGGCCCCCTTCAAGGCTACTACTTCTATCCACCTTGTAAAATAAGCTATTGCAACTAAGATCCACTTGTGACTAGAGCTATAAGGTGGATTGATTGGACCAATGAAGTCCAATCCCCATTGGGAAAATGGTTGAACAACTTGAATAGGATGCAGGGGAAGAGCTATTAATCTTTGTTTGGTTGAAAAGAAAGCACACTTCTCACATTTCATTACATGTTTATGATAGTCATGGAATAGAGTTGGCCAATAATAACAGACTCTCATGATTTTCATAGCTATTGTTCTAGCTGTGAAGTGGCCATCATTAGGACCATCATGAAACTCTTTGATCATCCTATCAATTTGATTAGGGTTAATGCATCTCAACAGGGCTCCTTCAAGATCTCTTCTAAAAAGGATCCCATCCACTAGGACAAAAGGAATAGAATACAATCTAAACTGCCTTGTTTTAGCTCTATCTAGTCCTTACAAATATCCTTCTCCCAACAAGAAGATTGTCATGTCACGTATCCAATTATTTAGATTTTCATTCCCTACTAGTTTTACATCTTCTATGACTAGAGCAACCTCCTTAGTTGTCTCCTACAATGAAAGCATCTATTTACATAGTCCATTGCCTCTTAAAAGATTGGCGATCTTGATATTTACATCATACTCCATGACCTTAGTGATCCATCTAGCTCTTTTCTCATTGATATCTTTATTTAGGAGTAACTCCTTCACACTTTCATGTAGAACTAGGAGTTGGAATTTGTTATGTGATAATAGATGTCTAAATTTTTTTAATGCTCTTATGATAGAGATGACCTATTTTTCTAAATAGCTATATTCATCCTCAATCTTTTATCCCTTCACTAAATAGGCTATAGGTTCTTCATTAAAATCATTTAATTGCATCAAGATAGTTGATATACTTGAATCACCTCCCAGAGTATAGAGAATAAAATCCTTATCAAAGTTGGGATTGATAAGGGTAGGAGCTGGTGCTATTGCTATTTTGGCTTCTTCAAAACTAGCCCTCCCTCCCTTCATCCAAGTGAATTCCATATTATTTTTTAGTATGGTTGTAAGGGTATTAACCATGGTAGCAATATTAGGGATATATCTCCTTACAAAGTTGATTCTACCAATGAAGCTTTGTAGTTCTTTCTTATGAGTATGAAGTGGGAGAGAAAAGATTGCCTTTGTTATTTTTGGATCAATAGTTAAGCCCTCCTTAGACATATTATGTCCAAGTAACTTCCCTTGGTTAGTAGAAGACACACACTTGCTTGGTTTCAGTGACACACCATACTCCCTACACTTGATGAATACCTACCTCAAATGACCAAAGTGATCTACCACATTCATGGAGTATATTGTTATATCATCTAGGTATACTAGTACAAGCCTCTCAATGATATTCTTGAAGGCTATATCCATTGCCTTTTGGAAGGTAGCACCTAGATTAATTAGTTCAAAAGGCATCTTGCTATAGGAATAAGTGCCCCCATTTAGTAGTGAAAGCAACCTTGTATCTATCAAAATCTTTGACTAACACTTGGTTATACCTTGAAAACCCATCTAAGAAGGAAAACCTTTCAGAACTACTGACCTTGGACAAGATTTGTTCCATGGAAGGGAGGGGATGGTGATCTTTAAGAGAAGCCCTATTCATGGCTCTAAAATCCACACATAATCTAATCTCTCCCCTCTTCTTCCTAATAGGAACAAGGTTGGCTACCCAAGAGGAATGTTTAATAGGAAAAATTATATTAGCCTCTATCAGCTTGGATAGCTCCTTTCTCATCATAGGCTCAATCTTAGGGTTGATTAATCTCTATTTTTGTCTAATAGGTTTTTCATCACTACTTAAATCTATGGTATGTTGAGTCAAAATTGGGTCAACACCCTTTAAATAATCATATGCCCATGCAAATATATCATTGAATTCTTGACATAAATGGAAACAATTCTCTTGTTCAACTTTAGAGCATACCTTTTCCAAATTGAGAGTCTTCCCATCAACAATAGCAATTGGTACGTTGTCATCTTTACTTGTAGCCAAGCTTAAGATTTTGCCCCTTGCTTGATCATCAAGATTGAAGATACTCTCCAAACTAATTAGATGCTTGGGCAACTTGTTGGAACCAAGATTCAAAATTTGGTCACCATATCAACCTTGTAGCCTAGACTAATTTCTCTTAGATAATTCTACCTCACATTGCAAAAAGTTGATAATTTGTGCATTAGACTCAAACACCTGCTAATTGGTATGGTTATCTAGAATAGTAGATCTTATGACCAATCTAATGTGTTGTTCTTTCTTATCCTCAACATGCTCTGATACATCATACTAAGCACCTATTGTTGCAAGTCTATTTACATGTTTGTTTTTTCTTCTAGGGACACTTTGGATATTGAATGCTTGAAATCCCTCAAGAAAATCCCAAACTCTGTGTTTATAGGCTTTGAGTAGGCCATTCTTGGTGATGTTTTGGCTCCTTTATTGACAACCAACTCACTATCTCCAAAGACCCTTAGAGTTGTGATTCCCCTCTTATGAGTGAGTTGGAGGCCTTAAATCAATGCATCATATTCTACTATGTTGTTGGTGCAACTGAATTGGAGTCTATAAGAGAAGTAAAATCTTTCCAAACTAGGGGAGACCATCATTGCACTAGTTTTTGAGCCATTCTTATTCCTTGAGCCATCAAAGAACATGCTCTATATTCCATCAATGTCCTTGTGTGCCTTCATGAGGCTAGGAATAAAAGTACCCTCCTCCAAAATACAATATGTGCCAAGGTCTATCTCTAGGGCTTCTTATGTTGGGTCAAATTGATATGCAGTGGCTCATTCATCCAAGATAAAATTAGACACTTCTACAAAGGAAGTAGCATGATCATGTGTTATGTATTTCTCATCCTCCTCCCTAATTATACATTTCATATTCATAGAGCTTGGAGTATAAGTCTCTATATAATCAAGGGCTAGAGGTTCTACTCTTAAAGAAGCTCTTGTCTAGTATCTTGTTCTGAAGAACATATAGGACCAATCTGCTACAATATCTCCCCCTATTTGTGCAATGAAATCCCTAGAGAGATAGATGGAAAAGTATGACTCAACCTCAATTATTGATATATCTTAAATAATAGTGCAACCATGGCATGCATGCAAGGCCATTTCCACATCTTTTATGATCCCTACAATTTTGACAGAGCTACAACTTCTGTTCATTAGAGAGCTACTAGCCACTAAATCAATCATGCAATTATGGACTAGCCTATCTCCTATGATTAAAGAGACATAAAAGGGAGGAGTTCTACTTCTCTTAATTGTTTCTCCTTCCTGTGTTGGCTGCACCAAGCTTGTTGCATTTTCTTCTCTAAGTGGTTGATCTTTCACCTCTATGCTCTCTAACTCCTGCTGCAGTAGTTTTCTTTGTGGCTGCATGAGGGTAAAAATATCCCATATAGAGATATCAATTGTAGCCTACTTCATCTACTCACATATTAAGGGGAGTACTGATTACTTTAGTTGGAGCTTTGGGGGCTATGGGGACTGGTGATTGAAAATAACTAGCTTGAGGTTCAGCAAAATCCTTATTGTTGATGTTCTGCTTTTTCTTAGCAACATTGGATTGTGCATTAATCATTGTTACATGAGGCATCATTGACACATGACAAGAAACACTTAAAGTTGAAGCTTATTTTGGTGGCAGAGGGATGACATCTTTAGTAGCTCTTCTTTTACTCCTAGTATTATAGCTATGGCATCATGATTGGCATGACAATACTCTTCTAGTTGATGGTTCATGAAAGAACAATCACCCTTTTGTTGTATATGACAAGCATCAGCAAATTGACCAACAGTATATTGTTGTCCTATTGTTTGATCCTATGTAGCTAGTGCTAGGAAAGATTCTACCTTCTGGCATATACAAAAACCATACAAATAATTACAAGAAAGAAAAAAGTCCTGATCTTGAGCCACATTGTTATGAGGGACTAAAGCCTTGTTGAGGTTTGTATTTCCATTTGTAGTAGAGATATTACTAATAGGTCTATTCTGATTATAGGGAGCATAAACCTAATTTTGATTTGGAGGCCTATTATGTATAGGACCTTGATATTGCAGTTGGGGAGGCCTCTTTCTTTGAGCTTGTTTCCTTTCTAGGGTCAACACCCTATTTACCACTTTCTGTATCACCGAGAGGCCATCCTCTAGATTTTAATCCCAAATTTGTAACTTTTTATCTATATCTTATATCAAAGCCTTCAACTCTCTTAACTCACTAGTATATGTAGAGGCTATTGGAGTTGTGGTGAGAAGTTGACATGTAGATGTGGTAGGAATGGGGCCTATAGTAGGCTAATGATTAGGCATGTCAAGAAAGAAAGGCATTGGGGGTTGTAGAGCTAACCTCCCTCCTTGAATCAAGATATTTTTTTCTTTTATAGAAAATTCATATGCAACTATTAAGGTGTTTCCTCCTAAAGTTCATAAATTGATAGCAATATTACTACTAAAAGCTCTTAGGTAATGCATGAAAGCATTAGCAGGGGAAGGTTTTACTACAGTAGCTATTCTATCCCGTGTTTTCTAAAATCTATAATTAAAATTAGTCATGCATTGATGGGGTGCTCTTTTAATTATTGTTAGCTGCTCCAAAAGTGAGAAATTATCACTCTTGCCTTCAAAGTGTTAGCATAATCTTTCTCCTAATGCATCCCAATTATTGATGGAATTGTGGAGCAATACCCTATACCATTGTAAAGCTTTCCCCTTTGATGAGGAAGCTAAGAGTCTAATAGTAACATCATCTTCAATGACACCATGAATATTATAAACATTTGAAACTTCTTGAATATGCTCTAAGGGAGAAATGAAGGTCTCTATAGTAAACTTAGGTAGACTTTTGAGAGTGGATAATGGAATATCATGCCTTTGAGATATAATAAGGGGACTCTCACCATTGAAGGTGGAAAAAGCATGCACTCTAGGTTTGGTCATGTGAAAAAGTGATCTATTCAAATGGACATATGGTACCCTAGGTTGTGACCTATCAATAGGATGGGTAGAAGGAGATCTTTCATGTGAATGTATTTCTACTGTACTCCTAACTAGTGATAGAGAAAGTCTATTCTTTTTTCTTCTAGGATTTTAAAATGAAAGCTAGGTATATTGAAATGTACCTTTAGAAGATGCCCTTGTGTGAGCTTTGGGCATGAATCATAACAACTTTGGTCTAGAAACTAGAATGTATAGATAGAATAGAGTCGCTAGGTACTTGTAAAAAAAGTGAGCCTCTTGAAGGCCTAAAATACTGAGAGTAACATGATTTTCTTAACATCTATTTGAAGTTCTCTTCTTTGACACCAGTGAACCAGTAGAATTAGAATGCTTCAATATGAGTGTCCCACTGGGCATGCCAAAAACTATTGTCACAAAATCTTGCACCCTTCCTAAAGTCTTACCTAAAGGAAACCTTATGAAACATGGAAACAATCTCCAAACTATGGGACATGAACTATGAGATTGAGTCTCTAGAGAAGGTTAGCTTCCTTACTATCAGGGTGCACCTAACTACTCTTGAGAGGAAAAGGGATAAGGAGATACATGGAAATCAAACTACCTAATCTAATCTAAAAGGGGTGATACACCAAAATAGTTTATTCAGTCATATCTCTACCTAGCAATGCACTATCCATCAATATAACCTCAAAATAAATTGATTGAACCTTTGTCTTAATCCATTAGTTACATAAAGATTAGAAACCAAATGAAATTCCTCAAGGAAGGAACTTCACTGTATAACATTCAAAGGAAAGAGTAGATACTATTATGTAGACTGAAGAATGAAAACAAAACACCAACAAAGGCAGGAAGATTTTTCACTAATATTGATGGGAGAATGAGGTAAAGAAGAGGATTAAATTCACTCATAGACAAAAGGAAATTACAGTAATAGAGAAAAATGACTGACCCTTGGAAGAGTTACAAGACTTGCTTTTATAGTTCAAGCATAACTAAGATAGCTTCTGCCTAAAGGCTTAGCTCAACCACTACTGTTAAAGCTGCAGAGAACAATAACTAAAGAGTTAGAACTAAATTTGATCATGAAATACAATATATCATAATGAAGTGATAGGAAGGGAATAAAAAAATGAACCCATCTGTAAGAAATCAAATCCCATGAGATTTGATCGTTACAATCATTAATGAGGTATGGAGATGCATAAATATCATGTAAACAAGGTCAACGAATGTCGTTCAACATTAAAGAATAGTACTTGTAACATGTCATGGCCACAACAAATAAATTTGCACCACTATCAAAAAATGTAGGATGGGATAACACACAAGTTAACCCACCGCAAAAATTATAGAGTTGACCCTCATGGAATAAATCTTATTTTTCTAGAAAAGGTGCAAACCATTGATGTAGATATTCATTTTGAAATAAATGGCCCACATGCTATAAAAATCTATTCAACAAGTGAATAAAACCCAACCTTAGATCCAAGATCTTCTTCAAAATAATGGGCGACTCAGATGCATCCAAAAAATATCCAAAGATTCGCAGCCCAACACAACAAAGATTTGCCACATGGAATAAATCTATTGGTTAGCACAATTTCCAAATGTACGATTGAAGAGAAATCAACAATGATTTCATCATTTTGTAGAAGAAAAAGGATAAGCCTTCCAAATTAGTGAATTTCTCTATTTCGGAAAGAGTAGCAATGTCATTTTCTAAAATGATGAAAATGGTTAATGCAAAATGTTAACTCAACAGAAAACACATGTTAACTAGAAACTTGGCAAATGAAGGAAAATTATCGAACTCAATCAATGAAAAAATTGAACTAGCTTGGTTAATGAAGAAATCAAGCCAACTCGGCTCATGAAGAAACTAAGTTAACATGAGATGTTAACCCAACCAAAAAGTGTGTTAACCCACACCAAAGAATCCAACCCATTTAAGATCTCTGAGATTGGTTATCAATGATGGGTTGAATTGGGGGAAAAAATGTCCAATAGAACACTATGATGGTGGAACCATGTTGTATAAAAGGAAAATGTTGTATTTCTCTAACCAATGAACTTAGATGTGAAATTTCCTATTGGGTTGAAGGATTGAAGCATAATCTACTGAGTGTGGCATAGTTGAATAAAATTGGATTTGAGGTAGAATTCATGAATGGGAAGGCTAAGCTACTGGATGGAAAAAGAAATTTGGTTGGGTCTAGCAATCAAACAAAAGGTAACCTATTCTACCTAGATATAAGTGAAAGCTCATGTTTCATTGCTCAAGTAGAAGAAAGTTGATTATGACATATTGTGTCATGTGAATTTTGATAACTTGATCAAAATAAGCAAGAAAAAAAAAGTAATAGGTATTCCTAGTTTGAGGAAATCTGATATGGGCATGTACAAAAATTGTCAAATTGTAAAGATGGGAAAGATTAGTTTCAAAAGCAAGAACTATCATTCTGAAGAAGTCTTGGAGCTAGTTCATACAAACCTTTGTGGACTATTGGCACAAAGAGCTATAATGGAGATAAGTATTTCATTCAATTTGTTGATGATTATTATAGAATGATGATTGTAATTTATCGAAAGCTTTTCAAAAGTTCAAGTGGTATCTGGCTAGAGTTGAGAAAGAAATAGGAAAGAAACTAAAATGTTTAAGGTTAGATAGAGGAGATGAATTCATTTCAAATGAATTCAATGAATTCTACACTGAAAGAGGAATCAAAAGACAAGTATCAACCCCTAGTACACCTCAAAAGAATGAAATAGCAGAAAGAATGTAAGTTACTTGAAAGTATGTGGTAGAAAATGTTATATCCTGAAGGAGTCTAGGAAAGGTAAATTTGATGTCAAGAGTAATGAAGGCATATTCCTAAGATAGTCTAGTAGAAGTAAAGTATACAAAATTTTGAATCTAACAACTCATAAGATCATAGAAAGTGCTCATGTAAAGATTGATGAGTTTGTAAAAAAGAGTGAAGAAGAGGGCAACAAAGAACCTGAAGAATATAAAAAGTTTTTTTTACTTTGAATCTGATACTTTTCCTAATCCAATTAGAAGTCAACAAACTTCACCTACCAAGTACCTAAAATCTCTAGATGCACATATTCTAAAGTACCCGAGTCATACTCAGAAGCAACTGAGTTGTAGCCAGTGCAGCCTGAGTCAAAGTCTGAAGGACCCCAGTCACAGATAGTGGGACCCAAGAATAAGGCAAAAGATCATGGCAAGGCAACTAGAACAAGCTCTAAATACAAAGTATCTACACTTGAAAGATATTTTAGAAGGTACCATGCACCCGAGCAAATCATTGGAGACAAGTCAAAAGGTACAATAACAAGGTACAAGTTAAGAGGTACATGTTTTCTTACTAAATTTTAGCCTAGAACTGTTAAAGATGCTCTGGATAATGAAAGTTGGATTGAAGCAATGAATGAAGAGATTGAACAAATAAAGAGGAACAAAACTTGGACTCTTGTTCCTAAATCCAAGGATAAGAATGTGATTGGCACAAAATGGGTATTCTGAAACAAACTAAATGAAGATGGAGAAGTTTCAAGAAACAAAGCTAGATTAGTGTGCAAAGGTTATTCTCAAGAGGAAGGTATTGATTATGGTGAAATTTTTTCTCTTGTTTCAAGATTAAAAGGTGTTAGAACTCTACTTGCATATGCTACACACAAAGGATTCAAAGTATATTAGATGGATGTGACATCTACATTCTTGAATGGAATGCTAGAATAGGAAATTTACATTGACCATCTTGAAGAATTTGTAGATCCTAGCAAAAAGGATATGGTTTGTAAATTACACAAAGTATTGTATGGTGTCAAACAAGCTCTTAGAGCATGGTATGAAAGATCACATAATTATTTGATAAAGATTGGTTTTCAAAGGACTAATTATAATAGTAATCTATATAGTATAGAAGGTCTAGTCTAGAAGACTATGTAAGCAAAAATATTTGTAGATGATACATCATTCACTGGAAATGATGATCCATGCAAACCTTTATCAAAATAAATGAGTAAGTAATTTGAGATGTCAATTTTTGGAGAGATCAAATTCTTTTTTGGCCTACAGATTCAACAAAAGAGAGATGGTATCTACATTACTCAATCAAAGTATATCAAGAGATACTGAAAAAGTTTGAAATGGAGGATTAAAGACCAGTTGGAATACCTATATCTACTAGACATAAGCTTTCCAAAAATAATGATTCTAAGGAGGTAGATTAGACTACATATAGATCCATGATTGAAAAACTTTAGTATGCAGTGCATACCAGATTTGATATTGCTCTAGCAGTTAGTATGGTAGCAAGATTTTTAGCTAATCCTAAAGAAAATCATATGATGTTAATAAAGAGAATCACAAGATATCTTAAGGGTACTAAAGATTATGGATTATAGTACAAGAAAGGACACAACTTTGATTTAAAATCCTTCATTAATGAAGATTGGGCAAGAGGTATTGATGATAGAAAAATCACTAGTGGTGGAGCACTTTTTCTTGCAAAGAGGTTGGTGTCTTGGACAAGCAAGAAGCATAATTGCATTTCTTAGTCTCCAAGAGAGGTAGAGTATGTTGTAGTAACAATTAATTCTTCCAATATTGTTTGGTTCAAGCAACTATTGGTAGGTATGTAGGAAGAAATCAAGGATCCAATCGTTATCTTCTATGATAACACTAGTACAATTAATATACCAAAGAATCCTATGATGCATACCAAGACCAAGCACATTGCAATAAAATATCATTTTCTAAGAGAATTGGTGCAAGACAAAGAGGTGAGATTGGAATATGTGAATACAAAAAAACAAATTGTAGACATATTCACCAAGCCTTTACCTAAGGATGCATTTTTGTATCTAAGAGGTAGGTAAGCACATTACAATAAAATATCATTTTCTAAGAGAATTGGTGTAGGACAAAGAGGTGATATTGGAATATATGAATACAAAAGAAAAACTTGTAGAAATATTCACCAAGACTTTACCTAAGGATGAATTTTTGTATCTAAAGCTCACTAAGTATAGTGGTAGTGGTGCATCAAGTGAGTACATTAAAGATTGGTCAAGTTGATGCAATAGTCAAATGGTAGATTGTATATTAATTTTAATATCAAGTACATTGAAATTCACTAAATATTGTCTTTGGCATGAGATGTCAAAGAGGGAGAGTTTGTATATTGTCATAACACATACACTTTCTTATTTATTAGATGTTAGAGTTTGCTGAGATACTAAAGTTAGAGAAGTACAAAAATCATTCCAAAGGGAGAGATTGATGTAAGAGGGAGCTCACACTAATAGAGGGATTTCTCATGTATGAGAATAAAATAATTTCATAGTAGTATGACATATTGTGTTGCCATCAATGCTAAAGAGGGAGATTTTTGAAAAAAATGATCAATTGTATATTGCCTTTGATGTTACAAAAAATGTCATATCTTCACCAGTTAGTGGCTGCCGAGCTCACCTGGTTGATGAAGACAATTTTTAGTATCTACTGAGCATTCCAGTATAAAACAATTTCAAGAAGACAATGTCTATCAAGTTCACTTGGGAGACAAAGGAAAGTTGAAAAGTAATGAGTGTTAATTGAGCTCACTTGGTTACCAAAGAGAATTCATAGAAAGATAGTGTCTACTGAGTTCACTTAAGAGACAAAATAAAGTTGGCATGGAACTAGTGCTAACCGAGTTCACTCGGTTATGAAAGGAAATTTTTTCAGGATGCAGTGTTAATTGAGCTCACTTGGTTAACACATGAAAATATGTTTTTTGTTAGTGTCTACTAATTAGGGTTATCTCAAAAAGGATTTTCTTGTTTTGGCATATTGAGTTTAATGAATTAATATGTTAGTTCTAGTCGACTGATGTGATGAATATTAATTATTAAGTTGTATTCAAGATGACATAACAATGTATATGATATAAATATAAGGTGAAGTTGAGGATTGAATAAGTGTAAATGTGTAGAAGATAAGAAGATTCTTAGAAAAAGTGAGTTGGAAGGATAAGAAGAACATCCTTATTGGGCTACAAAGATTTATATGATCAAGAAGGATCGAGTGTTTAAGCCAGAATTGAGATATGAAATAAAAAAAAACTAGTTGCATCAGCAATTAGGTTAAGTCATTACTACTGTATCACCTTAAAATGGAAGCATTTCTATGTTAAGAGTGTTTAGCCCTTTGAGTAAGTGGTTTGGGTTCGTGTCAAGTGCCTTGAATGGGTCTTTGCATGGATATGGCTATTTTCCTCCTATTCAACTTCTCTCTCTCTATTTCTAGCCTATTTCTAACAACCTTCTCTGTGAAATTGAAGACTTTGACTTCTAGGTCAAGGATGACCTGGTGGGTCAAGGTCAACCTCAACCCTAGGATGACCTTGACCCTGACCTAGGGTAGGGCCAACCTCATCCCTAACCCTAAGTTCATTTTTCAATTTCCAAAAGTTTTGGGATCTTGAGCTTCAAAAGTTTTATTTTCCCACTTCCAGGTCAGTTGTTTTGGGTTTCAAAATGGTAGAATCTTAAATTACATTTAATCTAGGTCTACTTCCAGGAGTTAAGGTTAAATGGGATTTAATGCTCCTATGTCAGTCTTCTCTAGGATTTAGTGCCCTAAATCTCTATATAAGGAAGCCTTCTTCACTCATTTTGACATCTAAAATCCATTATCCACACATATCCACAAGCTATCTACAATCTACCTATGATCAATGAAGTGAAGTTCTACTATCTATCAAGCATTCAAGCATTGAAGTGTTCAAGCATCTAGTTCATCAAGGAGATCCATTGTTAGCCATTGAAGGATTCAATATCTATGGAGCCCTCTTATTGAAGATTTCATCCACATTCATCCAAGCCTTTTTCTATGCAAAGATACATTCAAGATTGGTGTTGAATATCTAATGCCATTGATTTGAGATATCCTACATACATCTCTACATACATTTGGAGCATCCATACTTGTGGATTCAAGGATTCAAATCCTCCACAAGGATTTCAACATAAGCAAGGCTAATTGTTTGATTTAATTTGTTTAAATACATTGCAATGTCAATTCAATTTCAAGGTTGATTCGAAATTGGGGTTTGACCAAGGAAAATCCCCCATCCAAATAGACAAAACCATTTTTCTTGCACATATAGGTGTGGAAAAGTGAATTAAAGAGTAGATTCAAATACCTTTTTTGTAATGCCTAGCCCTACTTGACTTTTCTGATTTGCTTTGAATGGATACTTTTAGGTGTGTTCTATTTTTATGTTTTATGATTAGTGGTGCTAGATTACCAGAACTGATTAGTTGTATTCATATTCAGTTGATATATATATATATATATATATATATATATATATATATATATATATATATATATATATATATATATATATATATATATATATATATATATATATATATATATATATATATATATATATATATATATATATATATATATATACATATATACATATTGAGGTACTTAGTGCTAGTTATTTCAGTTATTGAGTGATGTTAGTTAGATGAATAATTTTTATGCGGCTTCTAGGGATACTTACCCCATACTTGCATGTGCATGGTGTGTGTATATGTTTTCTTTATGTTTGACATTTCTGATGTGGTTGAGGAAAGGAGTCATAGTCACATGCTAATTGGGATCTACACGATGAACTACTTCCTACCATTTCTGTTTTTAGTTTAGAATATTGTGTTTGTGCATGCACAAACTTTATGCAGATTTTAGGTACAAGGTATCGACTTCCTTGAATTGCCAAGATGAGCATATCCTATCATAGTATTTCAATGGTATAAGTGGGGAGATAACTCTTGAGTCCAAATCCTAAACCCTAAGCTAATTGTCCTAGAAAATAGAAAAAGTATTTGAGTTAGTTTACCCATCCGAATTTGTCAAGTGACGTGAATTCATGATTTTGACCCTAGAGTTTGATTATGTTCTTTGCCTTTAGTTGAGTTGTCATTTTTGGTTTTTTGGGTATGTGGTGATTTTTTGTTATAATTAAATCAAATTAAAAGATAATTTACTAAAATTTTTATAAAGAAATTTGATATTTAATCATATTTAATTAATTGAGAAATTAATTAAATAAAAGAATTGAATTTAAATATTTTATTAAAGTTCTCTTTTTGATGTATTTATATTAATTTAATTTAATAATAATTATTTAGGAGTTTTATTTTAAATAATAAATTCTAACTAATAGTATTAGTTAAATTAATAAATATTATATTAAAAATGTTACATGATTCAATAAGGGAGAGAAAACTTTAATTTAATAAAGTTTATTTTAATTAAATTGCATAAAGTGTGTGCATGAAAGTTAAAATATAGTAATTAAAGACAAAGGATTTTCACATGATTACATGATCAAAGCCTTGATTTGGGGGAAAAACATTTTATTAAGGAAATTAGAGCTCATTTCTAGATACACAAGTTTGAAGGAGCCAATTTTCAAAAAGAGGGTTTTCAAAGGAAAAGGAAGATTCTTGCATGTTTGTGCATTCATTGTTTTAGCATCAGATCTAGGTAGGATTTTGTGAGTTTGTGTAGTAGTTGCTCATTCTTCAAATTCCTGTCTTATTCGTGTCTATTGTGTTTCTATTTTCAGAAGTTCTCTGAGTTGAAACTCTTGTTTGAGAAATTTGATTTCCATTATAGAATTGTCTATGATTTAATCTAAAAACCTTTAGTAAATATTGAACTTTAGGGTTTTCAAAACCTAATGATTTATGAAATTCACTTTTGTATGCACTTTTTTTTATGATGCATGATTTTATTGTTGGGTGTTAGGTTGACTTAGCTTTGACCAGTCAGGATGTTTAATAGAGGCTTGGGAGTTGTGTCTGTGATGTCATGATGATGCATTATATATGATCTTTTATAGTTAACCATGGTAATGTGTCTTGTATGCTCTATGAGGTGTTTTGATCTATTGATTTTTATTTCTTTCTAGTGTTATTTTGTGAAACTTAGGTGAATGCTGTGACCTATCTGATATAACCTGAGTCTTTGATTAGTTTTTTTAAATTTCTTTCGAGTCACTTGTATAGGACTAAGGTGTTTGTATGATTTGTGCTTGGTGATATCATGTTATGACATGATTTGGTTTATGTATACTTGATTTTGGGACTAGTCCTATTAGGATGATGGTATTGGTGGAATCCGTGATTATGATCAATATTTTTCAATACTTGTCAGTTGCTTTCTTTAAGAAATGATGTATGTTATGTGGTCTTTTGTGATCTTTTGATTTTAATGAGCTTAGGGTAGGTTATCTATATGTCATGTTGGAAAGTGGCTTGCAATGGAGGTTGGGACCCAAAGTGGTTTCTAAGGTAACTCATTGTAGGTTATTAAATAATAAGTGATAATATTTCATTAAATGGGTTTAAAATGAATTAACAAGGTATTGGTAACATAGAAAGTCACTATGGGGCCGGCTAATTAAAAGACTAGCTGGGTAACCTTAGAGGTTGATTTGTTAGTATGCCTTCTTAGTATGAAAGGATACTAGTGCCACATAGAGTCACAAGGGGGCCAGAGGATTAAAAGACTAGCCAGGTAACCCTAGAGTTGGTTGGTGTGATGACACTTGCCCACTTGCATAGTGGATTTCCCACATGTCTATTTTTCTTTTGGGATTAGTTGATACTTGTGTCTTGGTACCCTTTGAGATAGTTTTCTTTTAGGTGATTCCTTGAACCTAGCTATTGGTTTTGACTTTTGAGTTTGTTATCCATTTGGGACTTGAGACTATTTCCTCAACATAGTGGGACTGGACCACTTAGGTTCTATGAGGTTAGGTGGTAGTACTTTATCTTATACCATTGAGATCCGATCGTCAGATGTCGTTGCTAGATGTGTTTGTGCAATGTTCCTTTCTATTTGTTCTTGTATTTCTATGATGGATGATTATACTATTGTATTGTGTTTGATTTCATAAGATCTTAAGAGATGATGTAATTTATTTCATGATGTATATTATTTCAGCCTTTCATACCATGTGACCTATACAATGGACGATTGTGCATTCTGTTTATTGTCAAGTGACATCATATATAATTATATATTATTTAAATGGATCATACTAGTATATTATTATTTAATGTGGATTTATTATATATTATATTTATTATTAATTAAACTTAAATGATTTTCAACATCATTGGACCCTTAAGGAATGTAATCTATTATGTTTTCTTATGTATGATTGTTTGTTATTGCTTCTACTACTTTATGATTATTGTACATGTTATTCTTTAAAAAAGAATGTTTGACAAACTTAGTAAAACTTTAGATTAACTTCTTTTGGGTCACATGGTAGGGTGTAAAACTTTTTGTCAAACTTGTGATATCCACAAATAGAAATTTTGTCAGAGTTGTTGGAATTACAAGGGGAAAGAGTAAACTTCTGAAAGAGGGGAGGGGGTGAATTAGTAGTTTAAACTTGGGCCCATAAAAATTTCATCATTCAGTCATCACATGCATTAATAAGTAAGCTGAAATAACATGTAAAGCATATGCATCTAAATCACATAACCATGTAAACATTCACACGCATAACACCAGATATGATTACATAGAAACCCTCCAAGTGAGAAGGTAAAACTGGGGTGGAGATGACACCCACAAATCTTCACTACTACAGTAATAAAGTGTATCCAATGAAGGTTACAATGTTTTCACTATGAAACATGATCTACCCTATGAAAGGTCTACCTTGTTAAAGGATTACAAAGACTATTAGGTCTCACCTTGTTAGAGGATCTCAACACCCTATTAGAAGTGTGCCTTGTTAGAGAACTTCAACTTGCAATTAAGTAAGCACCTTGTTAAAGAATTTCATATAGCCTATTACGACTACTCTATTAAGACATTTAACTTAAATCACATGTTAAAATGTCTTAGCATAGATCTCGTGGTTGTCACTTGCTTATCTAATAATATATCATCTCTACACAATATCTTATTGATCCTTCATGATCAGATGTCTCAATGCTATATCCTTTTCTCTATCCTTTGTTCTTCTCTAACTAATTCTGCAATTCACTCTCACTTCTAAGTCACCTTGAATTCTCTACAAACTATCTTGTTCACTTCTTGAACTCTCCATACCATTCACTCCTCTTTCCATTCATCATCATAAAGAGTTTAGGGCTTCATCCTCCTTAAGAAGACTTAATTGGCTTAGGGTTAGGTATGAATCTATGGATAAGATTCATCCATTTTGCCACTTAATCCTTCCCTTTTTCTGATTGGTTGCATGTAATTATATAGGGAATCTAGACATAGATTCATCCTTATCTCCAAAATATCAAAATATAATCTTAAGTTGGCTAAAAATGGTTTACATAGTTGTTTGTGCCATTACAAACAAATATGTCGAAACTATGTCACTCAACATATGAAGTTTGTGATGCTTGGCATGCACTATTCTATATAATATGACTTGGCACCTACATTACTTGGCATCTACTATTCACTCAACTCTAGAATCACTTGGCATGGTCTATCTACTCGGCACGTGAGTGACTTGACACTCATTACAACTTAGCATGGTCTAATATTTACATGCTGTGCTCGACATGTATTACTAGTTTGACATAAACTAAGTAAATGGCTTAAGTGTGTTGACACTCACTTGTCAAAACCAATTTGAGATCAACGATTTGAGAGCAAGAACTTTGAGCATAACATATCCATGACTCAACTTATATACAAAACTTCAAAATTTCAAAATTTTGCACTAACTTGTATACCTCAAAATTCTATAACTCCCCTTGAGTTAATGTGTCTAATTTGTATCCAAAATCTATGCTCCCTTTGAATTCAATGCACTACATGTGATACTCTTTCATTTGATATGCTCTCTCTTAATTAATATTTGTCCTTTTTTGCTCAGTTTCTCTCAAAAATGTATATCACCTCAATGATATAACTCTACTACTATACTCCCCCTTTCTTATTTATTTCTCTTTTGTTCATACATCTCCTCTATTCTTTATCTCCCTTATATTCTCTATCATCTCCATATTTTCTTTCTCCCCCTTTTGAAACTTATGTCAAATGGGTTATACACTTATGGTGTGTTTGTCCAAAAAAGATTTATGGACATCTTTTATTATCCTTAGAGTTGCATCCTAGTTATCACATGAAACATCCCATGATTTAATGTGGATTGGAGGCTCAATAGAAAGGTGTACTAGACCATCTAGAGTAGAAAGATTGAGGCCTTTCTTCAATAGAGTTTTAGGATAGCCTAGCTCCTTGTGCATTATATCCATATGTGGGGTGAGGGTAGCCTAAATACTTGTTAGTTTGGCTCTAATATTAGCTTATCTACTATTAAGATAGCTAACTTTGTGTTTGAAGCAATGTTCTGAAATGCTTCTCACTTTAAGGTAGATTTGATGGTAGTTGGCTTGCACCTAATGCAAATATTTTGCTCTCCAGACTCAGAATGTGACTTCTGTTCTCTTGGGTGAAGAGTGTAGGATTTCATTGTTTTGTGTACAAGGAGAATATATTCTCAATTAACTTCTTCACATCCCAAACCTTTGTTGCCAATATAACTCATTGTAGTGCTATGTCATTGGATATTTTCTCATTTACCTTGCCTTGAAACTTCTTTTTAGACCATTCTAAGAGTTTTGAATTTGTATCAAGGTCTTTATTAATGATCTTTTCCACTATATTAGTTAGCTATTCTATGAGTGGCTTGGTCTCTTTAGGAGTTGGTAGGCTAAATTCTTCTAAAAAGATATCCTTGATATCTTGAAGTGCTTGCTTCTACCTGTGTTCTCTCCTAAGCATTTCTTGATGCTTTTTACTTTCTAAGGCTTGTTATAAGATGTCTATTTGCTCTAATGTCATTGTATCATAGTCATTCTTTGGAATAAATTTTTTTTGATCAAGGCTTATGTCTCCACAATAAATTACCTTTTCTACCTTTGATGAGGTTGGGCTTGGTACTGAAATCTATAGTGGGGTAGCATATGTGCTTGGCCTCTAAAGAGTTTGTGTAGAAGAAGTGTCAGATGCTGGTAAGGCTACCATTGCTTAGATGGTCACTTGTTCCTTCACCTTTGGTGTGAGCTTAATCTCTTTAGGCTTGCCTTAGTTTATCACTATGACTTGGCTAGCACCTTGTTCCTATGCTTTAGGTATAGATGAATCTA
Organism: Cupressus sempervirens; assembly: GCA_028749045.1. Lineage (NCBI taxonomy): Eukaryota > Viridiplantae > Streptophyta > Pinopsida > Cupressales > Cupressaceae > Cupressus > Cupressus sempervirens. Next base: position 290,667,219 of record CM053785.1, on the reverse strand, counting down.
TCTATCCTATTTCCTGCTGTTCACATGTAGTAGTGTCTTTCTCTTCTGCCTTCTTCTCAATTGTATCAATTCTAATACTTGTATCAAACTTGGTGGATGTGTCCACTATTTCTTAAACCAAAGGTTGTACATGAATAACTAAAGGGATGATTGAAGGTGCTTCTTGTGAATTCACCTTTTTCCTTGTGACTTTAGTCACCACCTTCTGCAATTCCTCTACACTAAACAAGATTTTCACAAAGTTTAGCTTGAAGTGTAGACTAATCCAAAATTTTCTTCAAATATTATGTAGTATGAGGATTTATGTTCTCAAATTATGCATTAAAAACATCCTTAATAGTTATTGTTTCAATGGTTTTGGTTATGTCATGGGGAGGACTGATGCTTGACACTTGTGTGTCTTGCACACTCTATTCATCTTGTTGCTGCTTAGTTGTTGCCTTATCATCCTTTTGGTTATCTATCTCTTCCCTAATTGTATTATCTTTATCATTTTTTTCCTTATCATCATCTTCCTTTTCATCATCATTATCATCATGCTTACCCTCTAAAGGGTCAGTCTATCCTTGCTTCACAATGGTCAACCCATAGATAAGTTTCCATATTTGAGTTGATTTCTTGACCACATATTCAATATTGATTTGGAGAATATTGAAGGCTCTATATTTAGGTGTGAACCTAACTAAATATTTCTTAATAGCCTTAGCAATTTGTCCTTTTGTCAATTCTGGTATTATTTGGGCTAATGGTGTTTCTCTAATTTGTCTTTCCACATTCAGACAATGATGCCAATTTTTCTCAACAATATCATATAGTCCTTTTGGTATTGAGTTGGAAAATTCTAGTGGAGTGTTCTTAAAATTTGACATCATGGCATACAATGCCTTTTCCACTTGGTTTTTCTCTTCTTTCCCCAATTTATCAAAATTAATATGTCTAAAACTAGATAAATCAACAATACTCTTAAATTTTTTACACAAGTTCTCAAGATCAGAGAGAGGATTGTGACTTACCACCTTGAATTGACTGTTATCATCTGATTCTATCTTCTCTTCATCAAAATCTAGTTGAGCCACATATTTTCTTCTTTGTCTTTTCCACTGCTATCCACCTTGCTTTGTTTGCTTTGAATTTTCCTTGGCCTTTTGAGTATTTGCACATGTGCTAGCTATGGTGGTAGGTGAAATGGGCTTGTCTTGGATAGGCTTGACAATCTTCTTTTCCTTTGTCATTGGTTGTGCCTTAGACTTCCTTTCCTTTGGCTTGACAGTAGTAGGTTCTTCCTTGGCTTCTTCTCCCTCAGTACCTATAGTTTCCTCTTCTTCCTTATCTTCTCCCATGCCTTGAGTTAGAGCTAGAGGTTCTTGTGCTTGTGTTTGTTCTTCCTCTTCTTCCTCTTCTTCTTCTTCTTCCGCTTTCTCCTTGCTAGCATCTCAAAATTTGGCTTTCAATTTCTTTATCAAAATTTTCAATCTTATCTACTTCCTCTGCCAGTAGAGCTGTGATGGCTACTAAGGTTTCATTAACATTTATCTCATACCCTAAGGGTCTCAACCAACTTACCCTTGGTGTGGCATCTTGTACAAATGTGAAGTCAACATCAACAAGAAAATATACATCATTATAATGTTTCTCCACTAAGGAAACTGGTATTCTCATCCTTTCCTTCATTGACTTCTTGAAATCTTCAAAGTAACTTGTCATTATAGATTCAAAGTTTTCTCCTAGCTATTTAATGTACTCATTAATCTGCACTGCAATTGATCTATTTGTCTTCCATCCTACTGTACCAAATGAGGGAAATGTATTCTATAGATAAAATAATATACAAACAAGTATAGAACCAAACTTGCATTGTACACTCTTGGTTTTCCTAATTTCTCCAAGTTTCTCCATTAGTTGTTGCAATTATAGCTCTACTAGATCATATGTATGATCTTTCTTTAAAATTTTGTAACCAACATCCACAACTATGTAGGGTACACTATTGATTGATATAATTTGTGCAAGATTACCCTTACATCAAATTTTAACAATGGATTAGCAGTTGTATCTATTGTCATGCCTCTCTTATTCCATTTTTTATCAAGTGTTCTTCTCAATGACTTCCTTGGAATCACTCCTGAGTGTCTTTGGCTGATCTAGAGTTGGGTAGCCAGTAACCCTATGGATTATTCTCTTGGATAGTTTGATAGGTCCTCCCTCTAGCCATAGAGAACCATCATGAATTTGGCTCAACATAATTTGAATCCACTCTATTTTGAATACATTAGGAAAATCTAGGGCTCATGTTAAACCCTTTCTCTCTATGATTTTGTATTCCTCTTCCAAAACACCATTTTCACACAATTTGTTGTATGCATCCCTTATTTTTCATGTCTCCAATGCTAAAATTTTTGTAGTTATAGCATATCCACACATCTTGCACCATTATTACACCAAAAGGATCTTATTTATAGGTTATGTTAGGAATGGCTTTAAACATAGGCTATTTAATTTCATTACTAAAAAGATGAATATTTAAAAACTCCTTCCCTTTAACATTTTTTGAACTAGATGCCATCTTGTCAAACTAGGGTTTATGAAAATTAAAATTGCATAGCTCAACTTTTGATAAATACCTTGTGAAATCTGATGAACTAGTGTGAAATCACTACTAGAATCTCTATAAATGCTTTGACTGAGTTTCTAATTTCTGATATTCTCACTCTTTGTCATATTTTAAATGATGAAGAATAATGAAAAATTGATCATCTACCCTTCAAAAACCTTGCATTTAATGTTGAGTGCTTACACAACTGTAAGCTTAGCATCAACCAATTTTGGGTTCACTCAACATCCATTAATATTTCCATTTCTTGGTGGCTATGATGAGCTTGGCATAACCTATCTAGACTACTAGTTTGGCATCTTCTTACATTCCACTTGACATACATAGAAAATTTTTCATACTTGGTAACAACATGAAGAACTTAAAGATTTGTCTTGGATTTCTAACAACATCTTGCATCTTTATTCATGCTAATTTAGTCTTTTTAGTACTATATCCTTTTGGAACTAATGCATGATATAACCTTTAAATGTTAGTCCCACATACATCTTGTTTTCCTAGTTTGATGAGGTGTGACCACCTAACCCATTGGGTGAAGTGATCCCTTCTCCATTTGATGTGCTGCAATCATCTTTACTTTTCCATGTCTTGTTCATCTTATCTCTGATGTGTTCAACATTTTCCTGGCCTTTACCCTTATCAAATTCACAAACTGGTGCCTTTGACCTAGTTGGACAATATTTATTGATGTGACTAGTCTTTAAACATCTAAAACATGTAGTTTGACTTAACCATCTTTTGTAATTGCCACTAAAGTGTGTCCTAATACAATTCTCAAGAACATGTCCATATTCTTGACAATAATGATAGCTATATCTTGTATTATAATCCCAATTTAGGAGTTCCCATTGGTTCTTACCTTTGTTGGCTTGTTTAATGACCATATCGATTTGGATCTACATTCATAAGCTCTATGTCCATACTTTTGATAGTTGTAGCAATATCCTTCAAATCTTTGTGTGTTCATAGTTCTGGTTCTTCATTCATGTAATTGATGACCCTACTTGTTACACTTATGACAATGAGTCATGTTCTTAGGCTTTACATTCTAATTTGTAATTTTACTCCTACACACATTAGCAGTATGTCCTTTCTTACCACAATTATGACAAGTAGGTTTGGAGTTCTTACCTTTGGTGTTTCTTTCTTTTGCAACCTTAGACGATTCTCCTTCTTTAGTGCTTGTGTATCCTAGTCCTAATGTATCATTGTTGGATCTAGAGGATCTCAATAATTGCTCAAAGTATTTGATGACTTTATTTTTTTTGTTGAAAATTTCAAAAAATTCCTTTTCTCTCTTTAGGTCACTCTACAATTGTTCATTTTGTAACTTCAATGTAGTTATCTCAATGTCTTTGACATTCAATTCATAGTTGGCATCCATCATTTGACTTAGAGTATCTAATTGCATGTTGGAAATCTTGATTAACTCTATTGACTTCTCTTCCAATTTTTTGGCCAAAATTCTTTTGTCTTCTTTAGTCATGGATTTTTCTTCCATAGCCTTCTTCTTTTGTTTAGTCACCTCAAATAGTATTATAGCTTGTGATTCTTGCTCTAGTTTGATATTTCTGATTTCCTTAGCTTGGATTCTATTCTTTTCCATTAGATTTGCAACTGCTGCATCAAATTCATTAGAGTCACCATCTGCAAATAGCTTGGTAGTGTCTATCTCTTTGTATAGTGTGTCGTTCTCCACAATAGAAGTCTCTTTCTTTCTCTTCAAAGATTTCTTTTGTTCCTCTCTTACTTAATTTAGTTTGATATAGTATGAGATTTATTTCAATCTCTTGGTTCTCAATAGTTTTTCTCGACTTGTAGACTTCCATTTCAAGATCTTTCCTCAAAGTTGCAAAGCTTCTCTTTTAGAGAACAAGGCTCTGATACTAATTATTGGAATTACAAGGGGAAATAATAAACTTCTAAGAGGGTGGGATGGGGTGGTGAATCAATATTTTAAACTTGGACCCATTAAACCTTCACCATTCATTCATCACATGCATTAATAAGTAAGCTGAAATAACATGTAAAGCATATGCATCTAAATCACATAACCATGTAAGAATTCACATACGTAACACTACATATGATTTCCCAAAAACCCTCCAAGTGAGAAGGTAAAATTGGGGTGGGGATGACACCCAAAACCCTTCACTACTGTAGTAATAAAGTGTATCTAGTGAAGGTTACAATGTTTTGACCATGAAACATGATCTACCCTATGAAAGGTTTACCCTGTTAAAGGCATACAAACACCTTGTTAGAGGATTACATGATCTCATCTTGTTAGAGGATTTCAACACCTTGTTAGAAGTGTGCCATGTTAGAGGAATTCAACTTACAATTAAGTAAGCATGCTATTAAAGGATTTCATATAGCTTGTTAGGACTACTCTATTAAGAGAATTAACTGAAATCACCTATTAAAATGTCTTAGCATAGATCCTATGGTTGGCACTTTCTTGCCTCATTAAAGATCATCTCTGCACAATATCTTATTGATCCTTCACGATCAGATGTCTCAATGCTATATCCTTCTCTCTATCCTTTGTTCTTCTCTAACTGATTCTGTAATTCACTCTCGCTTCTAGGTCACCTTGAATGCTCTACAAAATATCTTGTTTGCTCCTTCAACTTTCCATGCCATTTACTCCTCTATCCATTTATTATCATAAAGAGTTTAGGGCTTTGTCCTCCTTAAGAAGACTTAGGTGGCTTAAGATTAGGTATGAATCTATGGCTAAGATTTATCCATTTTGCCACTTAATCCTTCCATTTTTCTAATTGGTTGCATGTAATTGCATAGGGAATCTAAATATAGATTCATCCTTATCTCCAAAATATCAAAATATAATCTTAAGTTGGCTCAAAAATAGTTTGCATAGTTGTTTGTGCCATTACAAACAAATATGTAAAAACTGTGTCACTTAGCATATGAAGTCTCTAATGCTTGGCATGTACTATTTTGTATACTATGACTCAACATCTATATTACTCAACATCCATTGTTAACTCAGCTCCTAAATCACTCAACATGGTCTATCTGCTCACCACCTGAGTGTCTTGGCACATGCGTGACCCAATACTCATTACAACTTGACATGGTCTAATATTTACATGTTGTGCTCACTAGTTTGGCATAAATTAAGTAAATGGCTTAAGTATGTTGACACTCACTTGTCAAAACCAATCTAAGATCAACAAGAGTAGTGTAGGTCAAGGCTGACTTTTTAGGGTACAATTTTTCCCTAGGGTAAGATTGTGCCCCACTATCAGGGTCAAGGTCAACCTCCCTTTAAAAAGAAAAAAAGATTTCTTGATTTTCTCCACCTCAACATTTCTAGTCTAGAGCATGTTGTAGATTTTCCAATAACTATAAACAAACATAGAAAACAACACTTTCCAAATTTAAGGTTAGTATTTCTTTTATCTATTTTAGCATTTAAGCACATACTCCTCATAATAGAAAGACAATTAAACCCCCCTCTCTCCCTATTCTCCATCACATGATACATTTCTACATTGATCACTCTCTTGTACATAATTAATTTGGATCATTACATTGAAAATAGGGTTATGAGAGGAAAACATTATTTTATTTCTATTCAGCTACTCTCTAACCATTGTAGTAGTTAATCAAATCTCTTAATAGAGTTGGCTTAGCAGCTATATGCAAATCCTCTAACAAGGTGACATTTCTAGTTTGAAGTGTCTAAAGACCTATAACAAGGCCACTCCTAATAGGGTGATTAAATCCTTTAATAGGGACACACCTAACAATGTGTTTTGTAATCTTTAATAGGGTTGGCTCCTAACAGGGCTCACTTCAGAAGAGTGAAAAATAGTAACTAGTTGCAATTGGTGGTTTTCCCAAATTGGATTTCCACGTTAAACCTTGGTGTCTATTGTGTTCATGCTATTTGCTTTATGTGTATGAAATTAAGTTAATTAAGGTTAATCAAACTTAACATGTTAGGATATGCATGTTTAGTATTTACCAAATGACAGATGATATTTCAATGCTTGTCAAGTGATAGTAAATTGCTAGTGTTAACCAAGTTACAATAGTAAACTTGTTTCAATAAAGTTTTGATTTTGATTTATATTGATATCCAAGGGATCTAGGATTTATTTTTTCAGTAACTGATTCACCCCTCACCTCTCAGTTACTCCTCTTATGTTTCCAACAAATTTTATCATTCTTAGCTTGGTTCTTTTGTTCCATGACTTCACATATCTTGACTGAATGAATCTCTTGTTTTCTTTTCAATTTTTTGACATCTTCTTGTAGAATAAGATTCCTTTAAAGTAGATCTTCTATAGCTACATATACTTCATCTAAACTTCTTTCTCTACAATTATATTCAATTGTTTCTTCCATGTATAGATTGTAATTCATCTGTGTTGTTAATTCTTTTCTTCTTTTAAGGGATTGAGAGAGTTGATTCTTTAGTTTCTTGATTTGTTCCATGGCCACATGTAGATCAAACTTTTCATTTTCAATGGATTTCTCCATCTTGTATGCTTCCACTGTATCTAATCTTTACTCTCAAGCTATTAAAATTTTGAAAAGAGAACCTTGCTCTGATACCAATTGTTAGAAATGTATTGCAAGCCAAGTGACTGTGGTGGGGGGGGGGGGGGGGGGGGGGCTTGAATTAGGAACCACTTAAAACTTCATTCACTTAGTTATTGTTAATAATCTACTTTTATGCATGGAAGATAAAGAAATAAAGTAAGAACACCATAACATTTTGACACAAATTTTTTTAACCTAGAAACCTTCCAAGTAGAAGGTAAATTTAGGGTGGGGATGACACCCAAAATGCTTCATTACTGCATCAATAAAGTTGGACTGTTAAGGCTTACAATTGACCACTCTTGGTGATCTACTTGGTTAAGAGTGAGTAGGACTATTAGGTCCACCTTGTGAAAGGATTTATACTATATAATTAAGTATGTATTCTATTAGGATTTTATGCAAAGGATTGTTAAGTCCACCCTGTTAAAGGATTTAGGATTGATGCACCTATTAGGATGAATTAGTGGATTGATCTATGCTATGCAACTAAGATTGCTAATGAAGATCCTTTAAAGTAAATTGATCACTTAAATGTGATAGATGAGTCTCTACCTTTCCTTATATTTCTTGTAGTCTTCTAAATATTCTACTCTTCCATATTCACTTGTATACAATATTCTTCAATTCATAGTACCTCATTTGGATAAAAAATATCTTATACTCATATCCATCCAAATAATTCCATCACAGGCAAACTACAACATAAATAGTTCCAAAAATAATTACCAAGTTGTCTCAGTGTTGTAACTTGGGTTTAATGGCTTACTCATGCAATACTGATGATACTCACACACCACTATCACCTTGGCTAACTCTAGCACATGGTTGATATTGGATGCTTAGATTGTACTGATCACTTGGTAGAGACTTTTGACTTGGTTCACATTACTTTGCTAGCTTGATTATCATCTTGCAATAAGAATAATCTACTAAATCAGCTTACATTAGAGCTTAGTAGATACTATCAACTTGGTTGACACTATAGCTCAAAGGGAACTGTAAACTTAGTTGACACCACAACTTAGTTGAAACTACTTCCTTCATGCTAGGTTAACACTGTTAACTTGGTTCCTTTATGAGCTTAGTTAACACTGCTATTAGGTAGCTTGGTCATGCTACTAACTTCCCATAATGACTACCTGTTTTGGAAATAAATGATTATATATCTTGCCATAAGATTAAATTTTTTTGAAAAAAATATTCAATTGTATATTATCATTGATGTTACCAAAATGTCAAACTCTAACCAAGAACAACTAGTAGTAATCGAGCTTAGTTGGGTACTAAAGAAGACTCCAACATCAACCAAGAATAATCTAGAAAGAACCTAGACTAGAGGACCAATATTTATTGAGTTAGGCTGGTCAATAAAGGATTTTAGTGTAAACTGAGTCAATTCAATTGCCATGGGAGTTTAGTGTAAAGTGAGTGAGGTTGGTTACCAAAGGAACTCAATGTTAACTGAGTGACTCAGTTTCAATGTTAGTCAAGAGATAGCAAAAAAATAATTTATTTTTTATTTTTTATATGAGCTGACCTAGTGGATGTTAATTGTTTGTTTGAAAGGTCAAGCTATGGATTGAAGAATAAAGTAGAAGTGAGTAAGATACAAATGACGAAGGATGTTTGATTAAGGGAAGAACATCCAAGGAGCTGTAAAGAATATTTTGATCAAGGAGGATTCAAAGGATAAACTAGAATAGTAATATGAATCTTCAAATTAGTTTCTTCATCAAATAGGTCAATCATTATTAATATCTAACAATTGTAGTAGTGAAGAAATCTCTTAATAGAGTTAACTGAACAATCATTTTGTAAATCCTCTAACAAGGTGGAATTTCTAGATTGAAGTGTCTTAAGACCTCGAACAAGGCCAATCCTAACAGGGTGATTCAAATATTTTAACAAGATCACACCTAATAGTGTGTTTTGTAACTTTTAATAGGGTTGACTCCTAACTGGGATCACTTAAAGTTGTAATTAGTTGCATTGGTAGTTTTCCCAAATTGGGTTTCCATGTTAAATATTGGTGTCTTATGTGTTCATGTTATTTTCTTACTACTTTATCTTTCTACAACTAAGTTACTAGTGATTAACAGACATCATAATCTTAAGTTTTTTTTTGTTAACCGAGCTACAATGTTTATCTAGTTCTAACTGAGCTACCCAAGGATTTGAATTTGTAAGAAATTTGTATTGACATTTAAGGGATTTGGAATTGTTTTTGTCATAACTAATTCACCCCTCCCTTCTTAGTTACTCCTCTTATATTTCCAACAATTGGTATTATAGATGTTGGTACTTTTAGGAAAGGTTCCAAGGACCTAAGCTAAATATCAAAGATGTCTTACAATAGAAGGATCCCCAAAGATAAATTTTTAGCATGACAAGAACTCATGAAGCTACATTTGGCAACCATTGGAGCTATAGGTTTTCACTTCTTAGAGAGTCAATATGTGGTACCTCCAAAGCCTTTGACTGTGGATCAAATGGTGGACATGAAGAATCAAAACATAATGATGATTGATATTGCTTTCTCTCTTAATTATTTAGAATTTAATGAAGTCAAATATTGTGCTACTAACTTTGATATGTGGAAAAAATTGGAAAATATCTATGGAGGAGATAACAATGTGAAAAGAGCCAAATTAAAAAGTCTAAGAGGATAGTTTGATCAGATGACAATGAGAGAAGATGAAAACATTATATATAGTTAAAGAATTAAAGCAAGTGTGAGTGCATCAAAACTATAGGAGGAACACTAGATGATGTAACAATAGTAAAAAAGGTACTAAGAAATATTCTTCCTATTTATGCAATAAGAATTTTAGTTTTGCAGAAGATGAGATGTGATCCCAAAAATGGTATAACTTTGGATGCACTAGTGGGAAGATTAAAAACTTTTGAGTTGGATAACTTTGATAACTATCTTCCTAGCTCTCACAACATAGAATCAACATTAAAAACCAAACTAAATCTTGATAGAAAGGAAGGCAACTCAAAAGGAAAACATATTGACAATGAAGAAGAAGAAGAATCAGATGATGACCTTGAAGCTATTGAAGCCCTTCTTGCAAGAAGATTACCAAAAGGAAAAGGTAAATATAAAGGAAAAATTCCACTGATTTGTTTCTCTTGTGAAGAAGTTGGCGACACTTCTACAAGGTGTCCAAATAAAGAAAATAAAGATGACAAAAAATTCAACAAGTTCAAAGGCAAGAAAGATTTACAGAGCTACAAAGACTACAAAGACAAAGGTAAGAAATATTGTTATATAGCTAAAGACTCTGACAGTGATGAGGAGGATGAAATGGTGTATATTATTTTTTAAAGATGAATTAGACAATGAGGACAATGAGGACAATGAAAATATGACACTTATTTCTCATGTTAGCAAATATGACACACAGATAATACATAGTGGTTGCTCTCATCACATTACTGGTGAAAAAACTAAGTTTGAACACTTGGAACATTATGATGGTGGAAGTGTGAGATTTGGAAAAAATGAATCATGTTATGTGAAAGGAAAAGGATGCATTACATTAGTTGATGGAGTCAAATTGACAAGGATTACTAGGTTGAAGGACTAAGACACAATCTTCTAAGTGTGGCATAAATGAACAACATTGGATACAAGGTAGAATTCATTAATGGAAAAGCTAAATTGTTGGATGGTAAAGGTAACCTAGTTGGGATTGGAAATCAAACTAAGGTAATTTATTCTATCTAGATCTTATCGAGACTTCATGCTTCTTGGCATAAGTAGAAGAAAGTTGGGTATGACATAAAAGGATGTGTCATGTAAAATTTGATAATCTAGATACCATAAGTAAGAACAAAAGAGTAAGAGGTATTCAAAACTTGAAGAAACCTAAATTAGCCATATGAAAACAATGTCAGATTGGAAAAATGGGCCAGACTAGCTTCAAAAGTAAAACTACAACATAGAAGAAGTCCTGGAACTAGTTCATAGAGATCTTTGTGGACCCATAGTACAAAGAGGTACACTAGAGACAAATTTTTCATTTTTTTGTTGATGATTATTCTAGGATGATGATATTAATGTACTTAAAAGAAAAATCTAAAGCTTTTCAAAAACTCAAATGGTATCTAGCTAGAGTTGAAAAAGAAGTAGGAAAGAATATAAAATGCCTAAGATCAGATAGAGGAGGTGAATTCATCTCTAATGAATTCAATGCATTCTACAATGAAAGAGGAATCAAAAGACAAGTATATGAACTAGTTACACCTCAACAAAATAGCATAGTAGAAAGAAGAAATAGATCCATCATGAATTCTGCAAGAAGACTGATGATAGAGAAAAATGTTGCAACTAATTACTGAAAAGAAGCAATCATTATAACAGTTCATACCTTGAACTGAGTTCAACTAAAAAAAGGTACATATCAAACACCTTATGAATTATGGTATGGACATAAACCTAATATTTTCTATTATTTCAAAGTATTTGGAAGCAAATGTTATATCTTGAAAGAATCACAAAAAGGAAAATTTGATGCAAAAAATAATGAAGGCATATTCCTAGGATACTCCAACAAGAGCAAAATATATAAATGTTTGAATCTTTCTACTCACAAGATTATAGAAGGTGTACATGTAAAAAATGATGAGGTTATACAGAAGAGTGAAAAATAAAACAACAAGGAACCTAAAGACTACATAAGCTGTGTTTACTTTGAGCTTGATAATTTACCAAAGGTACAAGAAAATGTGATTGGGAAACAACAAATAACACAACACCAACACTCAACACCACCCAAGTCACCTAAGTCTGCAATTCAACCCAAGTTGCAAACTAAGTAACAAGTGCAACACAAGTTTCAACCAGAAATAGAGGAACCTGAGTAATAGATAAAGGGAACCAAGTCTCAGATAGTGGGACCTAAGAAAAGTTTACAATTTCATAGAACCTTTGAGCAGGATGAACCAAGTGAAAAAAGTCCAGAATCTAAAAGAAAGGAACCTATATTTATTGGATTTTTTAGAAGGTATCATGCACCTAAATAAATAATTGAAGATTAGATACGAGGCATAATAACAAGGAACAAACCAAAAGGTACACGTTTGCTTATTGAATTTGAACCTAGAACTATTAAAGATGCATTGAATGATAAAAGTTTGATAGAGGTGATGAATAAAGAAATTGAGCAAATTGAAAGGAACAAAACCTAGACTCTTGGTCCTAGACCCAAAGAGAAAAATCTAATTGGTAAAAAATGGGTTTTTAGAAAAAAAATTGAATGAAAATGGTGAAGTATCAAGGAATAAGGCAAGGTCAGTATGTAAAGGATATCTTCAACAAGAAGATAGAGACTATGTAGAAACATTTTCTCCTATCGTTAGATTTGATGGAGTCAGAGAACTGTTTATTTATGCTACATATAAAGTATTCAAAGTATATCAAATGGATGTAAAATAACTTTCTTGAATGGAATTCTAGAGGAAGAAGTATAAATTGATCAACCTAAAGGTTTCATTGACCCAAATAAAAGAGACATGGTCTCTAAGTTACACAAAGCTTTATATGGTTTGAAACAGGCTCATGGTATGAAAGGCTACATGGACATTTGATAAGGATTGGTTTTCAAAGAACAAATGATAATAGTAGAGTGTATATTAAAGAGGAACTAGAGAAAAACATATTGTTAGCAAAAATATTTGTGGATGATATCTTATTTATAGGTAATGATGACTTATGCAAATCATTCTCTAAATAAATTAGGAAAGAATTTGAAATGTCAATGTTTGGAGAGAGAAAATTCTTGGTTGGTTTACAAGTTCATCAAATGAAGGATGTCATCTTCATTACTTAGTCAAAGTACACCAAGGAGATATTAAAGACTTGTGGAATGGAAGAGATTCCAAACCAATTGGAACACCTATGTCTAGTAGACACAAACTATCCAAGCATTATGATTCAAAGGAGGTAAATCAGACTACCTACATATCCATGATTGGGAAACATTAGTATATGGTTCAGACAAGGCCTGATATTACATTAATAGTTGGTATAGTTGCAATATTTTCTACAAATCCTAGAGAAAATTATATAATGGCAGTCAAAAGGATCATGAGATATCTAAAAGGAACTCAAGACTATGGTCTATGGTACAAGAAATGAGGAAACTTTGAGTTTAAATCGTTTACTGATGTCAATTGGAATGGAAGCATTAATGATAGGAAATGCATCAGTGGAGGAAGATTATTTCTTGGAGAGATGTTAGTATCATGGACAAGAAAAAAGAAGAATTGTATCTTTGAGTCTAGAGCAGAGGCAAAATATGTTACTACAACAATTAATTATTCCAACATAATCTAATTCAAACAAATTTTATCATTAATGAAGGAAGAAATCAAGGATCCAATGGTTATCTATTGTGATAATGCAAGTGAAATCAATATGTCCAAGAATCCAGTGATCCACACCAAGACCAAACACATTGCAATCAAGTACCATTTTATGAGAAGTTAGTTCAAGATAAAGAAGTCATATTAGAATATGTAAACACAATGGACCAAGTTGCTGACATATTTACCAAGCCAATACCTAAGGATGCATTTTTGTATCTAAGAGGTAAGCTAGGGGTCATTCCCCTATCTAATGCTCACTAAAGTACATATTAGTGATGCATTAACCAAACTACATTGAAGATCTATCAAGTTCATGCAAGAATTTAAGAGTTCATTGCATATGAATCAATACATCAGGTACATTGTAAACTCATTATATAAAGTCTTAGGGATTTGATGTCAAAGAGGGAGAGATTAAAAGATGTTATGTTCATATCAAAAGAATTGAGGGAGAGATTGGTTGATGTCATGAATCAAGAGAAAAAGAGAGAATTTAATCAGATAGAGTCTAAAGATAAGATGTCAAAGGGAGTTCTCATGGATGAAGAATCATAATCAAACTAAGGATATTTTCTCCAAAGCTTTCTTTGCATAATGACATGTTGTATTGCCATCAATGCCAGAGAGGGAGATTGTTGAAAATAACTATTCAATTGTATATTGTCATTGATGTTACACAAATTTCACACTCTAACTGAGCACTGCTAGTAGTAATCAAGCTTAGTTGGGTACTGAAGAAGACTCCAATAGAAACCAAGAAAAATCTAGAAGGAACCTAGTTCAGAGAACCAATATTTACTGAGTTAGGTTGGTCAATGAAGGATTTTAGTATAAACTAAGTCAGGTCAATTACCATAGGAGTTTAGTGTAAACCAATTAGGTCGGTTACCAGAGGAACTCAATGTTAATCGAGTGACTCATTTTCAATGTCAGCAAAGTGTTAACGAAATAATTCTTTTCTTAATTTGGTTTTTTCAAGATGACCTAGTAGATGTTAATTATTTGTTTGAAAGGGCATTCACGCTAGCTTGACATTGGATTTCATATATATGAAAGGTCAAGTTGTGGATTGAAGAATGAAGTAGTAGAAGTGAATACAATGCAAATATAGAGGGATATCTTATTAATGACAGAAAAAAGAATTTTATCTCTCCAAACATAAAATTTTCAATGGTTGGAGAGATAAAGAAAGCTTTGGAGAAAATATCCTTAGTAGGAAAGAGAATGCAAGAGGCTAATAGGAGAACTAGAGTTTAATTGATTTCCAAACAAGGTAAGAAAAATGTCCACTCGTTTGAAGTGAAAAATTGTAAAAAAGATAGAAAGGATATATTATCACAAGATGCCTAAGATGAGGGTAAATACCCCTAGTATGACACTCATGAACGAGAAAAAATGTAAGATAAAAGTATGTAAAAGAGGTGATAAAGAAAAAGATGTGGTCAAGTGATACAATCTACTAACCAAGGTTGTGGTCAAGTAATTCAAGTTTACTTATCAGCAAAAGGCAATTCTAGAATGTTGTGGTAGATCAAGAAGAAAAAGACTAAAAGAAGGTGGATCAGGATCCATTTTGAGAAATTTTAAGAATTAGAGACATATATAACAAACTCATATGATAAAACTCTCCCTATAAATTGCTGCAAATGTTTGATCTTTTGACTTCAACAAGAAAACTTTGATTTTATCAGCAAGGTTTGACAATAGTTATGACAATGTTGATAGCATTTAGTTGAAATAGCCAGTTGTTTGTTCAAAAGCAATTATTCAAGTGAGATATGATAAATGAAAATATAAATAAAGGGCCATCATGTATATGTTCAATATATTTTCATGGGTCTTGCACAAATCAAAGACACACCAAGAAATAGCTACATGAAGGATATAGTTTACATCAATACATTGGCCCACAAATTGATGTTCCCCCACCTTATTGGATTTTTGGTTGAGTTCTATTTGTTGGAAATATGGCTAGATAGATGTATGAGTATTTTCATTTATGACAACATATCCATTTTGGTATGTCATGATGTAATCAAAGATAGAAAATTGTCTAAGTGTTAGACATTTTTGCAGCAGTACATAGATAAATATGATATGTGTGGATGAAAAACTTTGAGTTAGCTCATGTGTAGTTGAGGATTGATAGTTAACAATGTCATGATGAGATATGTTAGTGCACAAATCTATATAGACAGTACAATGCAAGTTATAGTTGAATTACCAACATAGGTAATTAATAGAATAGAATAGAGCATATTAGTAAGTTGAATTGTGCAACTTAAGGAATTATTTTGGTAACAAAATAATTACTTAATCATGTTGAGACAAATTCCTAAGTTATAACCAAGTGTGTGAAGCATTAAAGCTGACCAAGTAGAGTTTTGTTAATTTGAAAGGTATAAGTAAAGATCATATTGTGCATAGATAATGGGGAATATGTCCATGATGCAAATTATTGTGAAGAAAGATTAAGTGATATGCTTATGTGATATGAGATCTGATGTATGATTAGAATATGTCCAAGATAGACCAGTGAGACAAGTATTGTATGTATATCTATTCTTGTGAAGAAACTTAATTGTATATTGCATGTTAGGGAAATGGGCTCTTCTTGCATACATTGTATGTGATCTACCAACTCCTAACAAGTTTGAAGCAACTCCTAACAGGATTGAGGATTTTAATAGGGCCTAGTCCTCTAACAAGGACTCAAGACACTATATGTATTTGATATATTCTTAATAGGGTCAATATCTGTTGGTGTAAATAAGTATTTACTTATTACACTTACTTAAGTTTTACTTAGGTTAATGCATTATTTAATTATTTTGCATTATTTTATTATTATTTTAGGTGAGACACTTAGGAGTTTGTGAACTCTCATTGAGTTATGCAACTCTAATTATGCACATGGTGTCTACAACACAGGAGTATGCATCATTCACTAAGTTTTTATGATGACAACACAATTTTCTGCACTCCTCATTTAGCACATGTTGTCTACTCCATTGATTTACGCGCTACACCATTGTAGGCTTATCCTCACATCATCACACTTAATCCTATGCTTAATGGAGGATAATCTATATCTGGTGGACATGTGCCCGGTTGTATGACATATCATGATGCTGACTTCTATGCATTCTAGAAGCTCTCCTGAGGCCTTTATATTCAGGCACTCCTAGTATACTCTAGTATCCAGTTATTGAATGAATATAATCATTCTGATCATACTCCATCTATTTTGGTCTACTATGTGCTTGTGTTGAGTTCTTTAGTTCTTGGGTGAATTTTGGCCTAAGCCAAATTCTTACATGGTATTAGAGCTGAGGAGGATTCTCATCATGTAGTCGTTTGAGACTGTTTATGCTTCAGCACCTTGACACCAATCTGGAGGATCTACAAAAATTGGGAGCATCTAGAGCCAGATCTGACCTCTCCATTGTGTTTGAAGCGTCAATTTGGTGAAGATTGACTATAAAATTGCTTATATTGAGTGAAAGTTGATCGTGAGGCAAAATTTTTTTGCAAACGGGCACCTGAAGGCACTGATTTGCAATTTGGGTATGATTTTTTCGGATCTACTTAATTAATTTTTTAGATCTGAGGTTATTTTTACTCTAAAATTATTTAGATATTTTGTCAAAAATATTTTTTGGATTTATTATCGAAGTCAGAGAATCAAATCCCAGACCTGTATTATGGTTGGAGGAATATTTATCTTATATCACAGGGTTTTTTGAATTAATTCTGTGGGTTAACAAATCTGAGAGCAGTACCTATAACAACTCACGATGGATATAATCCGACCGTCAGCCATATCAATTTCTACCAACCTACCGAACAAATGTGGTGGTAATACATTATCCGCAGTCAAATTCAGATGACTAGCAGTGATCACTATTCCAGCGGCCTAATCCATCAGTGCTACCTCCACTTTTTTAATGCTGGTGTGAACTTTTGTTTTATACAAAAAAGTCTTCCACAATCCCACAAATGTGGGACTAATCCCAAGGTCTCTAACAACAGAAATAAGGAGTTTCGACAGCGAAAAAGGGATTCTGGCGCCCGCAAAAACCCTGCCCTCCTTCGCCACACGATGATACATTATTCGCCCTCTTATTTGCATAGTCAACCCCTGATAACCCACGTTAGCATACAATCAACAGACCATGACAACAATCGTACTGTCCTACTCACTACCAAGCAATCATTTTTTGTACCATTTCATACTATTTATACCATACAGTAGTGACACATCATTAGCTAGCATCACACTGACATCATCTCAGTTCTACACTTTGCTAACATCATCAATTCAATGTCTTAAAATTGACCCTCATTTAGATGTCAACACAGGCCAAATTAGAATTGATGCAATGACCATATGACCGTCAAATTTAACTCATTCTTTTACTGGTGCAACCTCTCACCAAATTGATTTTGGTTTTGGTAGTCTGACTTCAAGAGGCCATAACTTGCACATCCAGACTCCAAATTAGGTGCAATTTTTTTTTGAAATTGGGTAAAATTTTCTAAAATTTTTAGTGGTGCAGCTATTTTTTGGTTTTGGTGCATGGATTGTTAAGAAATTGCATTTTTTGGTGACTGTACCTGGATAATCCTACATTTTGCAACTTCAAATGCTCCATTCGGGCACATCTGGAGTCAAAAACAGGTTCTATTTTTTTTGAAAGTGCATTTTTTTTGTCTACTTTCCAGATCTAGCATTAGATTGTAGTGCTATGTGGAAAAAAATGTCACTTTCAGCAATAGGGCCTTTCTTTGCTTTGTTATGCTTTAGTATTGTAGCACATTGTAAAGTTTTAGATTTGTACTCTATTAAGAGGTTGTAACAAGAAAAATCAGAAGTCCATGAAGGCCAAAATTGGCAAGTGGCCCATTGTAATTGCACTACTGATAAAGTGCCCAAAGCATCTATTTTGGGGGGGTTTCTTGATTTAGTGAAAAGAGGGGGTGTTCTTGGTGTTGTGTTCTCTCTTTTCTACAATTTTCTTTCATTTTTTGCATTATGGGTAACTTTAAGTTTCCTAAATTAACTCCTCATAACTATGCTTCATGGTCAATCAAAATGTTGTATCACTTAATGCATAATGGAGTTTCACAATATGTAGATGGTACTCTTCCCAAACCAGTAGGTGCTAATGTATCAGCAAGTGAAATTTTTGAATGGGTAGCCATGGATCGGAAAGCCCTAGGTGACATATGTTTGGGGGTAGATGATAAAGTCATGTATCAAATCAAGAAATGTACTACATCCAAGGAAGCTTGGGATACCCTTGAAAGCCTTTATGGTAAAGTGTCTGAAGAGGATGTGTTCACGATTGAAGATGAGCTTGTTTCTTTAGATCCTAAGTCATATGACTCAATACAGGACTTCATCATCAAGGTGAATGAATTAAGGACTAAGCTTATTGATTGTGGGAACTCTATAAAAGATGATAGACTGATCTATCTCATCCATAACAAGCTGCCATCAAAATATTCCACATTTGTATCTTCTTTTAACACCTCAAAGACTACCTTAGGGTCTGCCTACAAGAAAGTCACTTTTGATGAATATGAAAAATTATTAGATGATGAAGAAAAGAAGTTGAAAATAATGGGGATTCTCAAATCACCTCAGTCCAAAGCATTGGTGGCCAATGAGGGTTCTCAATATTCAGCTGGCCAATATTCAAATAAAGGAAAGGGTAAAAAGAAATGGAAGAGCAAATATGAGGATGCAGAAAAGACAACACCTCAATCAAATCAACAAGGCAAGTCCTCGAATTCCAACAAGAAAGGGGGCAACAATAATAAGGAGAAGAAGAAGTGTGCTTACTTCAAGAAATCAGGTCATGAAGAGCATGAGTGTTATCTCAAAAAGATTGATGAATTGACCAACATCATGCAGAAACATAATGTTCCATTGCCTAATGCTTACAAGGAGAAGGGATCTTCTTTAGATTCAAAGGACAAAGGGTAAGCATTCATGGAAAATTCAAACTCTTCAAAGGAATGGATATTTGACTTAGGTGCCTCATATCATATGGGTTCTTTAAAGCAGGATTTTTCTTCATTGAATCACTCAAAGGTACTGCACATCTTCATGGGGAATGATAGCAAAATGGAAGTTGAATAAAAAGGTAATGTGGAGATGGAAAATGGAGAGTTTCAATAGGTTCTCTATGTTCCAAACCTAAGCTCGAATCTCCTTTCAATCTACCAAGTCACTCACTTTGGAGATGGACATAGAATTGAGTTCCTTCCAGACTCAGTAAAAGTGCATAGTCTTAAAGATAATTCCTTGGTTATGGTGGGGAAAGTGAATGATCACAAGAGGTTGTACTCTTTCTTGCATTTTGTACCCAAGACTCCTTCAAAGACCTTGTTATCTCAATCGAATTCAAACATGCAATTATGGCATGAGTGGTATGGTCATTTTGACTATCGCTATCTTCAGTAACTTTTCCCATACCACATGGTGAAAGGTCTACCTCAAATCAACTTTTCTAAGGGTGAGTGTTCAACAGATTCAGTGGATATGCATCCATAGGGGAAGTTACAAAGAGGGAAGTCTTCTAGAGCAACAAGTGTTCTTCAAATGGTTCACATGGTATTAGCAGGTCCTTTTGCATTTAGCCAGGGTCACTACATACTTACCTTAGTTGATGACTTTTCAAGGTTCACTTGGGTCTACTTTCTGTATAGTAAGAATGAAGTGTTGGACACGATTCTAGACTTCAAGGCTCATGTAGAATGAAAATCTAGAAAGGCCATCAAAGTACTCTGCATGGACAATGGAAACGTGGATGTGAATAGAAGATTTAAGGATTTTTGCAAACATGAGGGCATTGATCTTTAGATTCCTTCAACATTCAGTTTGCATAAGACAGATGTTGTATCTTTGAGGATTAGAACTCTTAAGTTTATGGCAAGTTGCATGATTCATGCCAAGTCTCTAGATCCATCATTAGAAATTGAAGCAATCTCCAGGGCCACTCACATTCTTAATCGTTCTCCTCATCTAGCCTTAGATGGAAAAACTCCTTTTGAGGCATGGTGCAGCAAAAAACCTATTGTGACACACTTCAGAGTCTTTGGTTGTCCTACATGGGAAAATAGATCTTCCAGGAGTCGCAAGGCACAGACATCTCAGCCTTGTACTTTCATTGGTTATGAAGACAATGTGAAGGCATATAGACTTCTAGATCTTGAGACACATCAAATTTTTGTGGAGAAGGATGTATATTTTGAGGAAAGTTCTCCAAGATTATCCTCTACTCCTCTTCGCACATCATCCAGTGTGGATACTGATAGTGACACCGGCAATAGTGCTTCAATAGATTTAGACACGTGGAGTTCTATCGACAAATACAGTGAGAGGTCACTTCATCAGTTTAGTCCACATGCATATATTGCCACAGTGATGGGTCCAGAACTGCAGGGTACTTTCAATCTTCTAGATACGGGTTCAGTGATAGATTTGGGAGACACTATTCATGATTTGCCTCTTCTTCTTGATGCAGAATTACTTAAAGTGATTGTGGATACTCATGATCAGCATTTGTAGTAGGGTTCTTCATCAGTTGCAAGGACAGACAATTCTTTGGGATAGGTTCTTCAGCCAGTTGAGTAGGTTTCAGAGACATCACTTATTCATGGGATTCTTTCCACACACATTGGAAGCATCTCATTTGTACCCTTGGCATTGTTTCTTCCTAAGGAGAGGAACACCATTCTGCAGTCTTGGATCAGCTTCTTTATTGGAGCAGTCACTGTTCGACATTCTTCTTTGGGGGGGGGAGCCCATCCTATCTCTCTACCTCTTCTCATCATTCTCTTATGTATATATTGGATGTATGTCATAATTGGGGGGTCTTGATTACTCCATCCATCTATGCATCCTCCTTTATCTCTCTTTTTGGGGGAGGGTTTTTCCCATGAGGTTTTCCCTCTTTCCCTGCTTTATGAGAGATTGCATATCATTATGTACATGGGTACCTTGCATGGCCTAGTAGCTGGGACCCATATTACATTTCATCCTAGATTGTGTAAGCTTAAGGGCATTCCCCTAAGTTGCACTTAAGGGGGTGTTGTGGTGTAAATAAGTATTTACTCACTACAGTTAAGTTTTACTTAGGTTAATGCATTATTTAATTATTTTGCATTATTTTATTATTATTTTAGGTGAGACACTTAGGAGTTTGTGAACTCTCATTGAGTTACGCAACTCTAATTATGCACATGGTGTCTACAACACAGGAGTATGCATCATTCACTGAGTTTTTATGATGACAACACAATTTTTTGCACTCCTCATTTAGCACATGTTGTCTACTCCACTGATTTGCATGCTACACCATTGTAGGCTTATCCTCACATCATCACACTTAATCTCGTGCTTAATGGAGGATAATCCATATCTGGTGGACATGTGCCTGGTTGTACGACATATCATGATGCTGACTTCTATGCATTCTAGAAGCTCTCCTGAGGCCTTTATATTTAGGCACTCCTAGTGTACTCTGGTATCTAGTTATTGAATGAATATTGTCATTCTGATCATACTCTACCTATTTTGGTTTACCATGTGCTTGTGTTGAGTTCTTTAGTTCTTGGGTGAATTCTGGCCTAAGCCAAATTCTTACAATATCCTTAGCATGATTCTTTTTTTTAGTGGATCATCTTGTGGGTATCATCCCCACCATGGTTTTCCCTTGGCCAGGGTTTCCTTAGTTAACAAATAATGATGTTATGAGTTCTCTATGTGTATGGTTTTATTTACTGTTCAACATTGTTGGATTACTTTCATATGCAAGTTACAATGTAATTAACAATATTTAGTTGTGGGATAAAGTTTGTAGAAACTAATTCTCCCCCCCTCTCAGTATTATCTATTTCTAACACTATTAACACATCCCAAGGGAATATGTTGAGTGAAATCTTGGGGTGATCTAGGTAGTCCACTTAGATCATTCCTTACACCAAGAAATTAAAGCAGCTAAAATAGGGTGGCTTCTAACCTAGTTTCTTATTAAGGGTTCTTCTCATAGCACCCCCCTTGGTCTTGGTCTAGGTTTAAGGTCTTGTGGCCTGAAGATTACTTTAGTCTTTACCAAGGCTTTGTGATTATAGTGGGTTGGAGTATCCAAGTTCACTTGTTCCCACTTTGGTCATGCAAGTTTTTTTCCCTCAATGATAGACCCCCTAAAGGTAAAATATACCACTAAGAGATCAATAAAAAACATATAACAAGTTGAGGTCTAGATTTCTCA
Organism: Cupressus sempervirens; assembly: GCA_028749045.1. Classification (NCBI taxonomy): domain Eukaryota; kingdom Viridiplantae; phylum Streptophyta; class Pinopsida; order Cupressales; family Cupressaceae; genus Cupressus; species Cupressus sempervirens. The sequence goes on along the minus strand of CM053785.1, from coordinate 290,644,368 downwards.
TTTCCCTCAAGGAGACAAAAAACATACTTTTCTATTCCAAAAGCTTCTCCCAAACACACCAAGCTAGGTTAATTAAGGTTAGTAAAGAGAAACCTATCTAACTCACTTTCAATGAACCAACCTAAAGGGTCAAGCTTTCTAATTTTATTAGAAAAAAAATAACACACTTCCCTACTGATAGAAATAACCCCTACTTATGAGCTTTTAATGTACCCATTGAAAATGAAATCTAACAACAACAAGCACACTAATATTTCTTTTTCTTTTTTCCTTTAGCAAGTGCACCTACAAATTAGAGCATATAATATTGAAATAAAAATACATAAACCAAAAAAACCACTTGATTAGATCAAGTATGTTGCTGGAAGTGAGAAACACAACTAAAATAAAAGAAAATTAAACTAATAAAATTAGAAAATAAAATAAAATAGAGTTAGAATCTTGTTTCTAGCCCTAAATGGATGCCAAAAATGTATTCCAAAATGTGAGCACACTTCTATAAACTATTCGATCCATGGTATCCAATGGAAATAGAGCCTTAGAAGGTGGCTTCAAGCTCTCTATCTACGAGTTTGAAGAATCCAAATTATGTGAACGTGTATCTCAAATGAATGTGGCTCTCAAATGAACCTATAGTTTAATTACATTTTATATCATTATATTGTAAACAATATGATTCTAATAGTTATGAATGTATGACATCATATCTTCTATTGGGAGAATGTTTGGTTATGTAATTGAATTTTAGGCTCTACTCAATTATAGGATCATCATAGTTGGAAGGGAGATGGCCATTTATGGCATGCAATATATTATTTTATTAGCATTAGCATAGATAAAAGGTAGATGATTATGTTTTATTGTGTAGAAACTTGTTTTCTAAAATTGATTATATATAATAGAAAGATGGTCAGTTTATTGCACATGCAGTGTATTATTTTCATGAAGTGAATGAAAATAAAAGAGATAAGATTATCTTTTATCATTTTGCATTTAATTAAATTATAAAACATGTGACGTGTTTGGTTTTAGTGATGTCATAGAACTATTGTAATACAATAAAAAATTGTGTTGTTAAACTATAAAGTCTCTATGTAGTATAAGTTTCTTATATTAAATACCCTATTATTGTATTAATTATTCAAGTTTTTGAATATAAAAAGAAATAAGAGAGCGCTAACCCATGGTACAAACAACATACACTAGACAATGTTAGAAATAACAAAACCTAGTGTCAAACTACCAGATACAAAGAACCTCAACTAAACTCTACCTCTATAAAAAACAAAGGTTTGAATGTGAAAAACCCATGAACCATGACCCACATTGCTAAGGATCAACATGGGACAAGCCCCCATACTAGCAGCATTCTTAAACCAAAAAAAAAAAAACAAAGACCCCAAACGAGTCCTTTAAAACAAACAACAACCATCCATCACAGTAAGAAAAAGAAAAGAGGGAGAGACAATCCTGTCCTCAAAAGACCCAGTAACCAATCTCATGCAATAGATAGCCTATTCTTCTTTTACCAACATAGCCAAGAAATTGGATAGCCAGTTCTTTTTTCACCATCATATCCAGACAAAGATGGTATATTCTTCAACCACCATTGTGACCAAAGGTCCAGCCACCAAAACCACTAGTTGTGATCAGTATTGCCAAAAATCTTCCATCCCTCAACATACTTTCTACCCACCTTGATAGAAAAGGGACCGCCCTCAATAGAAGTTTTGGGAGGAAGGATCATAAAACCACTTTTGGGGTAGAGAGAATGTGCAACAATGTAATCCCCATTACCATCCCCATCAACATAGGTTATCTCAAACATGATAATTGCAATAATGAATTCTACCTTGATTAGAGTCAGAAGTGGCTTTAGAAAAAATATAGAGGGAGAACCCAACAAACTCCAAGTCCCCCACTGAGGAAGAAGATTCCTCACTAGCAGAGTAATAGGAACAATCCATCCAACATATCTCCCTTCCACCTTAAAAGAAAGGGATCCCACCTCAATAGGGATAATGTGGAGGTAGAGATTCCCCAAAGAAGCATTCTTCAAAGACCACTTCACAATCCAAACATCGACATTATGAGAAGGATTTTACTACCCAATATCAACCACATCCACATAATTTATTAACATCATAATAGATGATATCCTCACCTCAATAAGAGTTGTGCAGTAGCTAAACAATAGCAGGACCCACCCCTCAAAGAAAAAATCCATCTAAAAGTGCCTTTGAAAACCAAGGTGAGATTTACCTCAATAGAAAACTCTACAGGGAAATGCATGCGCCATCATAGATTCCTCTAGAGAATTGAAAGGAGAAAAACTTTTCAACTTTTAAATCATAAAAAGAACACCAAAGCTCAATAAATATATAGAATGAATAGATCCATCACTACCAATTGCTAACCCATCAAAGAGTCCCCATATCTAACAAACCTAGAAGAAGAGCACCCATGGTAGAACCATGAAGGAGAAAATTTTTGACTTTCCACATGAAAAAAGAGAGGGCATCATCAAGGAAGGTCCCCTACTATTCCAGTGGGACACCAATAACACCAAAGATCCTCCGTCCATAAAGAAGCTTCGTTGAGAAGCAAGCATCCCTTGAGTCAGAAAATCCCCCAGAAGAAAGAAGCATGGTCCCTATCTCTACAGAAAACACTTGCAAACCATGGCAGAACCAAGGAGGCACAGGTTTGGGAAGCACCCTCCATTCATCTAGCTTGACATCATCATCACCACCACCATCGTTGGCACCTTCACTGTAAGAAACCCTAGCTTTCCCGACACTCTCAGAGGACATCTCTATTATATCCTTATATTAATTATTCAAGTTAGAAAAAATCAATTTTTGATAGTTATGAATGTATGATATCTTATATCTATATCTTTTATTAGGAGAATGCATATTATCTAAGTAAAATTTAGGCTCTATTCAATTACATAATCATTGTAAATAGAAGGGAAATAGTCACTTTATTGCATGTAGTATATTATATCCTTGGAATTAGCATAGATGAAAGGGAGATGATTATATTTTATTTTATAGTGGCTCACTTTCTTAACTTGTTTATATAACAAGAGATGGTGAATTAATTTTATGTAGTATATTATTTTCTTACAACATGGGCATTGATAAAAGAGAGATGCTTATCTTTTACTACTTACTATCTTATTTTGTTACAATAATTAAATATAAAATGGAAGATGGTTATATTTTAATTTGTAGTATCTTATTTTATAGACTCAACCAAAGTAATGCTAACAAAATTGATGAGACCTTTATCCAAGTAAATGATAAAATTTAGGTACTTATAAAACTACAGAAGTAACCATGAAAAGTGAAGTACTGAGTAAATTAATTGTAGCTCTTAAAAAAAATGTTCTTGTCCATAATTTGTTTTTTATCAAGGCAAAATCAAGTTTTGAAGAGAATTGAAACCCCTTGACATCATATCAAAGATAAACAAAACAAAATCCTATTTACACATAAAATCCACAAGTAGAAGGTTGCCAAAGGATACAACATACAATCTTCTTATCCATAATTGGTTTATATGGTAATCTACAAGAATTTTTATGTCACATATCCTAACGTACTATTTATTAACATATGCGCAATGGCTCTATCTATGACCTTTATAAGCATATTAATGTCTTTATTTTGAAGATTGTTCTCTTAAAGAACTAGCACAAAATATATATCTAAAAATAATTTCCTAATTATTACTATCTTGATTGGTTTTACTAGATATTTATTATGGATGAAAGATAAAAGATAAAATTATTTTTCTAAGTTTATCGTGGAAAATATTATATCAATTAATGTATCTATGAATTGATGAAAGAGTTTATTATGTGTTAACCATCTTTTATGATGCTTGATTTAGTGGAGAAATCACTTACTCTCAACTTAAATATTTTAATGTTATGGGAGTGGGAATATGCTTTAGTCTTCCCTTTCATTCAATAAGTATGCATCAAGGGAGATGGGATATGATTTTCTTATATATTTTTCTTTCAATTTCATCTTTACATTTAAAAAGGAAAGAGGCTTAGGAACGAAAAAAAGAAAGAAGAAAAATACTTAGTCATTGGTATAAAGAAATTCATTTTTATTTGAACATGAAATAATTTGTTTATTTAGCATTGAAATATCTATCATATCCCTTTTAACCTTTTTTTTGATGGAGGGTTTAGACCTGCGAGGCAACCCAACAAGGCACAAAGTCTATGAGCTACCAACCAATGAAGGTCACCACATAGACTATTTAGGAACCCGATACGAGCCCACTCATGCCTAAAGACTCTTTGACTTAGAGCTAAGGACCAAGGATGAAATATTTAAATATATTCCTTTGCATCCTAGTGGTTATTATCATGTGTCAATATTGATTAAAGCAACTATTTATAATTATGTTGCGTGCTTATATAGTGCAAACATTTACACATATATAATTACTTTTAAATATGTTGATCAATTATAACTTCAAAAGTATCTAATATAAATATCAAAGTTTGTTGAATCCATTAGTAGAAAAATTGATCTAAAAAATTTCAACCTTTTAAAATTTTATTACAAATTTGAGATCAATTGTGGATGATAAATTATGTAAATAATATATAGGCAAGGTCAAAGCCATCAGAGAATTTGACCGACCCATAATATTCACATTGCACAATTGGCATGAAAAGTATTTCCAAGTGGAACAAGTGAAACTAGCTAAGAAATAATAGGAAAAAGAGCAACAATGAAGTGTTCCTAAGGTAGATAATCATATACCAAATTATGGGTCACAAGTTTTTGTCTCACGAGCTCCACTACATTCTGACTTGCATACATCTTTTAGCATGGTCCAACATCATTTTTCATGAGGGATCTCTTTGTAGAAAGTGAAGGATTTTATTTTCTTTTATGATTTTGTAAATATACCTTTGCCTGCATATTCCATCATTTGTAATGTCCCCTTTTTGGGACATTAGGGTTCTAATTCGGACTAGGCATATATTTTCCCTTTTTCTTTCTGGATGGACTTATTAATCCTTCGATATGATAATCATTCCTATGATATCATCTTTAATGTTTGAAATTATATATATATATATATATATATATATATATATATATATATATGTATATATATATATATATATATATATATATGTATATATATATATATATATATATGTATATATATATGTATGTATATATATATGTATATGTATATATATGTATATGTATATATATATATATATATATATATATATACATATACATATATATACATATACATATATATATATACATACATATATATATATATACATATATATACATATATATACATATATATACATATATATATATATATACATATACATATATACATATATATACATATATATACATATACATATATACATATATATACATATATATACATATATACATATATATATATGTATATATATGTATATATATGTATATATATGTATATATATATATGTATATATATATATGTATATATATGTATATATGTATATGTATATATATGTATATATATGTATATATGTATATGTATATATATCTATATATATGTATATATATATATATATATATGTATATATATTCGGTATTAGATAGAGACATGTCTATTCATAATATAATGATTCTATTAAGAATTATAATTATATTAATTATATAATAATATTATATATTAGTTATATAAGTTTAATAACATATATTATATTGATCATTATTAATAGTATTACTTGTTATAAATATTATTAATTCATTAATCTTATATATCATAGTACATATATAGGTATATATTATTTATATTCAATAGTATATATTTAAATATCTAATATATATGTATATATATTATATGTGTATGATAATATATATATACTAATTTATATATTTAATTTATATTAATCTTTTTCATTATTTATGATTACTTAATATAGATATAATTTCCATATACTATAGTACATAAAATAGCTAATATATATGTATCTATATTAATTATTTATAGAATGACAATTAAATATCTAATTATACATATAGATAATAATATTCATATATATAATTAATATTTATAATTATATAATATATAATGATTTATATTTGTAACTTCAAATAATTATAATTTATTCTATATAAATTATCGATTACTAATATTATACTTTTTTATGTATAACTAATTTATATACTAAAATGGGGATATCACAGCCATCCCCTCTCAAATTTGCTTGTCCTCAAGCAAATCATTCATATGCAAGCTTTTTCATAGAGATAAAACATATTTGCATTCAAAAGATCAAAAAGATTTATGAAATATACATTGAATGAAAACATGAAGCATACACGATGTAGACAGATCATGAAAATATGAAGTAGACACAATGTAGACAGATCATGAAAACACGAAGTAGACACGATGTAGACAGATAAAGACACGAAGCAAACATGATGCAAACACATAAGACACACATTATTCATTTCCTTAATTGTGAGCCTGCAACCAAAAAAGAATCACTAGTACACATTATATATAAATCAATCTCCTCACAGGGTGTTTATAGTCTCATCATTTCTTGAATATGGGAGGAGGAACCATAATAGAGTGCCCTGTTACCCAACTAGGGGGCCTCACCATTCTCCCTCATTAATGTTACCTTCCTTCGATCATCATTTCCAAGAAGGTGCCCTTGTATGATGTACCCTGAGATGTCCCATCACTGAGGCCTTACCTGGTACCTGTAGGCTTTATCTGGTACCTCGCGTGATGTCCCCCAGTCCATTCCACCGTAGGCCTTATCTCGAATTGGAGGATCATGATCTTAAGGTGATTCTATCTACTATTTTTTTCAATAAGAATTCTTTTCAAGAATAATCTTTGAAATATTAGATAGTTAATCTTATCATTCAATTATAGGAGGAGAAACCATAATGGGGTGTCCTGTTACCCAATCAGTGGGCCTCACCATTCTCCTTCATTATTGTTATCTCTCTCTGACCATCATCTCCAAGATAGCACCTTTGTATGATGTACCCTGAGATATCCCAACATCAAGGCCTTACTCGATACTCGTAGGCTTTATCCAATACCCCGAGTGATGTCACTCAACCCATTCCATTGCAGGCCTTACCTTATCTTGGAAGATGATGACCTTTTAACAACATTCTTTGGTTATTGTCAACTTAAAATCAATGTCATTTCCTTGTAATTATTTGATTAGAACCATTGATAGTAAGTATTTAAACTATCACAATAACAAAATGTGTCAATAATAACAAACACACTTAACAATTATTTCATAATATATGAAAAAACATATAATTTACCTCATCACCTTTATGTGTTGAATGGCCATTTAAAAGCATGAAGTAACCTTCATATCCATTTTCCATAATGAAGTCTCTTAATTTAGTTGAGCCAATAGATGAAACTCCTTTTCTGACGTTGCTGCTCTTTATTAAGGTCTTATTATAGGTCTTTCTCATCGATACTTGTTCATAGGAGCAACCTTCCTGTTTGTCGAATGATGGTTGGGATACTGCTACATACTGACTATCCCTTGTCGTCCTCACTATCAGCAAACATCATCTTATTTACACCACATAAATATAAGCAACCATCTGTGGATGTATTTTCGGTGCTTGAGGTATTTTCAAAAACCTTTCTCCAAGACCTTGGATCAAGCTCTTCTCCAAGACATCTATTCTCTTCATTGTGTGAAATCTTCTCTTTTTAGTTCTGTAGTTGTTTGTCAATTTTCCAAGGCTTGACTTGATAAAGTTCTGTTGTTTAGGGCTTGAGATTTCTTAGGTAGATGCAGAAATGGTAATTGTATCCCTATTTTATAAATGAATCTATGGTGCTTGATTATAGTTTGTGACAAATAATCTAAGTTTAAGCATTCTTTAGTAAGAGATGACCATTTATGGTGCTTGATTATAGTTTGTGACAGATAATCTAAGTGTAAGCATTCTTTAGTAAGAGACGACCATTTCTATTTTCGATAATTGTAGAATATGATTCATGTTCTTCTTATAATGCATCTGGTTACCCGTTTATATATATAATCGGTTATCAAGGATTCCAATCCTATACATTCGTGGTTCTAGTCAATAGATGAGTTATCAAGAGGTGTTTACAAGCAATCTCCATTGACTATTTGCATTGGCTCCTACATAAGAGTGTATCAGCAAACCTGCTGAACCATCATTTCAACGACAACCTCTATATAACTTAACCAACCATATATTCCCAGTCTGCCTCTTTCGTGTTTCTTGAAAATGCTCTTATAAAATATTAATTTTCATTTCTGCTCATATATCAAAATTTTAGAAGATTTCAATGCCTCTGCACAAGTAAGCCTTCTTCACTGCTACCAAAGGTATTCCAGGTGGTCATCTTTTACAACATTAAAAAACTTTCATTATTTCTACATTGTCTTCTTTTGAACTTCACAGGGCTTCGCAGAACCTGTATCTTTTATCATCCATTGAGTAGAGCCTCCGCTGGCACAGGTAATCTTTACAATTTCATCTCTACTATTTTACAACCTGTGATTCTTTCTATTTCCATATATAAAACTTTCTTCCTTCACCTGGACAATGATTCTTCATCTATGTATTTTTCTGAATCCATGTAATGTGTCAACATTTTCACACAAAGTATGGATTTATTAATCTTCCTATCCATGACCAGCAACAAAGCAAGTTACTATCGTTGCAGAAGTGGTAGAAGCCTTATCTCCCTGTAGGGGTAGAAAGATCTGATTATGATGTCTTGATCTAGAGCTTGATTATGATGCTCATGGTAGTAGCCCAGATTCAGAGGTAGAAGCCCCTCGACCCTCTTCAATGTCTCTCACAATGATATTTTCCTATGATTATTTTGCAGGCGCAATTCAGGCAAGATACTCGTCAAGAAATACTCCACTCGTGAAGAAATACTCACAGGATGACAAGATCAAGGCTCAGATACCACTTGTAATGTCCCCTTTTTGGGACATTAGGGTTCTAATTCAGACTAGGCATATATTTTCCCTTTTTCTTTCTGGATGGACTTATTAATCCTCTGATCTGATAATCATTCCTATGATATCATCTTTAATGTTTGAAATTCTATATATATATTCAGTATTACATAGAGACATGTCTATTCATAATATAATAATTATATTAAGAATTATAATTATATTAATTATATAATAATATTATATATTAGTTATATAAGTTTAATAACATATATTATATTGATCATTATTAATAGTATTACTTGTTATAAATATTATTTATTCATTAATCTTATATATCATAGTACATATATAGGTATATATTATTTATATTCAATAGTATATTATTTAAATATCTAATATATATGTATATCGATTATATGTGTATGATAATATATATATATATACATATAGAATAATAATAATAATAATAATAATAATTTATATATTTAATTTATATTAATCATTTTAATTATTTATGATTACTTAATATAAATATAATTTCCATATACTATAGTACATAAAATAGCTAATATATATGTATATATATTAATTATTTATAGAATGACAATTAAATATCTAATTATACATATAGATAATAATATTCATATATAAAATTAATATTTATAATTATATAATATATAATGATTTATATTTGTAACTTCAAATAATTATAATTTATTCTATATAAATTATCGATTACTAATATTATACTTTTTTATGTATAACTAATTTATATACTAAAATGGGGATATCACATCATTGTTTAAAAAATGTCATCAATTGAATGACATAATTTTTCTCTTTATGTTTATAAGATAATTCATGGTTGATTGAAAAAGGGTTCTAAAACTTTTGGGTTTTTTTATTGGGTAGACAATAGTGAATGTACATTAGTTTGCAGGAACTTTCACGAAGTCATATGCTTAATCAAGATATTACCATTTTTTTGTATCCTACAATCTTCTTTCTTGATTGTGTAAACTTTTATGATAAATTCATCTTTATGATTTCCTCACATAGTTAGTTTCCTTTCAAAGAATATGATTAAAATACTTATTGTAGCTTATAACAACATTGATTTATTTGAATTATAATCTATGGTATAACTAACTTGAATGTTTGAGTAATGTTTGAATATTCAAGGTTATAACTGCAATGTTAACCATGGTTCATTAAGAATTTGATTTTGTCATGATTAATTAAGAAACTAATCATAATCTTGTAAGTTTTAGTAAGCGTCAAAAAATAAAATAGTTTTTATTTTCATATCTGTAATAGTAGGATTAGAGTAAGTTCCACACTCTCAAGGTGTTGATATTTACAAAAAAATAAAAATAGAGCCAATTACACAATCTTAATATGTATTTCAATTACCAAAATTGAGAGTGATTTTATAATCTCCAACATTCATCATTATGTGTTGAAATCTATTAATGTTGCATTAAGTCCACCAATCTAGGTTTTACAAGATCAATTTGAAGGAAATAGTATTTTTTTCTAAGGATTTATCAAGTTGTTTTCCACTAATTTAAGGCACTAGTTGATAAGAGAAGGAAAATATTTACCTAGTAATCATAATCATCAGCGAGGAGCACCAACAAAAACTATGATTATATATATTTTTAATTAACATTTTTTTTTTCAAGACAATAAATAACCTCAAAGCTTTTTGCATACGGAAATAGCATCAAATTGAATACCTTTTTGAATAGCAATAAAATCCATATGACTATAATTATATTAGGTAAAATACTAAATATTCCTCGTGACAACCAATACATTTGACCATAACACAAGATTTTTGGATTTCAAAATAGATGTAGGCTATAAGGAAAACATTTACATTCATGCAATTTCAAAAACAAACTTTTATTCAGACCTTTCTCTTTAATGATTTTCTAGCACCTTTTGACTAAACTATTGTGTTATTTGTCGTCTAAATGTTTACATATTTGTTAAATATGAATCTCTCTTGAATAGACCTGTCTTCACACTTTTATATTTATTGTTTATACTCTCTACTATTCATCATTGTTTTGGTGCTTCTTTGATTTTCATAGATGGTCCTCTGAAGATAAATGATATGATATCATTAGTCATTGCTTCCTTTTAGCGGCAAAGAATATACTAGCACTTGCACCCAAAAGGAGGTGCAAGGGTAGCCGATAAGATATTTATTTGAAACAATAATCAAAGATATATATAATAGAAGGAAGCATATAAAATTGACATTATACAAATATTTTTTGCATCATTAATAAAAAAATAGTAGATGAATATTGTATAGTTTTTGTACTTCCATATTTTATAATGCATTATAAATCATTAATATGTCAATATTTGAATCTTTTGAAAATTCAAAAAAATTTCATTTTTATGTCTGATTGAGATTTTTATAAGATTTTTTATTTTTATATTAATTATATATTAAAAAAATACTACATGAACTCATTTTCATTTGTAATATATATTTTAAAAATATTATAATACAAATAGAAAATTATATTTATATGTATTAATTTTATTTATATTATATATTAGTATAATATCATATTCATTTATATAATTTAAGGAAGCATATAAAATTGCCATTATATTTTTCAACATAGTGATTTAAGTTAGGGAGTATAATAAAATCTATCTAGGTGATAACCATTGAAATAAACCATCATAACTTTCTGAGAGGTCCTACTTATCAATTCAATAAACATAACTATAATGACAACAAGGGTGAAATAAATTTATTAAAAAGATGACATATAAATATTAATAAAAAACCAATGTACAACCAACATATCAAGATAATAAATCTATCAGCTTATCCTACAATCTCAAACCAAGTCAGACACATTGAGATGTTGTGCCCAAACTCAGTCGAGCCAACAAATTTTCCATTTATTTTTGGATATTGCTGATGAATGAGATATGTTGACCATAGGATAAAGTTTCTAAGAACATAGATTATGTAGTACCTTATAAGATCTATTAAAGGAAAAAAATATTTGGACAACTTCAATGATTATGTAGTAACTTGAAAAACCTAGTCAAGGAATGAAATCTATGCAAGTTTGATGTTTTTTTGAAAATTTTGAAGTAAACATTACCAAATTTTTAAATAGCTGTCATTGATACAGGTCATGTGGTAAGCAAGGATTATAATAATATTTGTATTATATTGTTTCCCATATTTTGTGTAAAGGGCACATGTAATGGCAAAATAAGATCAGGTGTTGGCTGAAATCCATAAGATTTGACATGCATCCAAAATGTCAGAGTAATGGATAATATGTGGATTCTTTCAACCTATGCCATATTGAGGCTAGAAAGGGGCATCAATCACATACTTCTCACCTATACCCATATGCAAACCATTGACATTTTAAAATTTGTTAAAGGGATTCCATGCTTCTAGCTTGAACTTTAGGTTGAAAGAAGCACAAGTCATGAGCTGAAATAGTTAGCCAAAGAATCCAAGGATTTTATGATTAAATTGAAGAAAATTGAGGTGTGAAAGAAGCATCCCCACTTCCGAAATACATGTCACTGCTATAGATTTTGATGACCATAATTACATGTTTGGTGTGTATTGTCTTTGAAGCAAATTAAGAATAATTTTGGATAGTCACTCATGAATTCAAGTCTCCAAAAGCTATCAGTTGTGACTCTTGATAAATAAAGAGTGGAAATTGGTGAATTATGCCTTCCAGCAAAGAGAAATGTTGCTAACATGATTTGTATAGAAGAGGTCGGGGCCATACATTTGCTAGTTAATCTTCTCTCTATACCTGATGGAAGAACACAAGAGCATGATGTGATAGCTCTACTTAACTTTTTCATTTATGAAAAAACTAAAGGGGCAATAGTGATGGCTAGGGAAATTACTCCAATTGTTGAGGTTTTGAAAAATGGTAGCATGGAAGCAAGAGAGAATGTGGTCGCAACTCTCTTTAGCTTGTCAGTTGTTGATGAGAACAAGATAACAATTCGTGTATTTGGAGCAATACCTGCTTTGGTTGGCTTGCTTCATGAGGGGAGCGAGAGAGGTAAGACAGATGTGACTACAACACTATTTAATTTATCAATCTACCAAGGCAAAAAAGAAAGGGCTGTGAGGGTTGGAGTTGTGGCTCCTTTAATGTAATTACTCATAGATCCTAGTATAGGGATGGTTGATGAAACCTTGGCTATATTGGCTATTCTTTCAAACCAAGAAGAGAAAATAGCCATTGGAAATGAAATGTTGACACTATTCCAATATTAATGGGTATTATCAAAACTAGTTCACCTCAAAACTTGGAAAATGTAGCAAGTGTCTTATTTGCATTGTACGCAAATGATCCCCAAAATCTGATTGTAATCAAAGACCTTGGAGCTTTAGAAGCCTTAACCGATTTGGCTTAAAAGGGCAAAACAAGATCCAAGTGCAAAGCCATCTCTCTATTAGAGCACATGAAAAAACACAAAATCCACATAATGTACATTTGTGGAAGCCACTAATAAACTATTTTACATTATCTAAAACAAACATACAAAATCTTTATAACTAAAAAAAACACAAACAAAATCTCTCTGTAACTTTTGAAGAGTAGCAAATAAAAATAAGAAGGAAGGTGGAAACACACATGTGTGATGGAGATGGAGGTTGATGAGGAGAAAAGGTGAAAGACATGATGATTTATAACACTTAGACTAGGTAGATAATATTTCTCTAAGATTTTCTTAGCCTTTCATGATTGTAGGATCACAAAATCAAATCAAATATACCTTTTATGATTGTAGAAATATATGCTCATAAAAAAAAATATATAGCCTCAACATTTTTTTTTGGATCCATTTGGCAAAATTCTGGCAAATTCTAGCTAGTGTGTGACAAATTCCAACTGGTGTGAGACAATTTTTGGTTGGAATGAACTCCAAAAGGAAAGCCTATCGGCTAATTATTCTTTTGCATGTATTTGCCTCTTTCTCCAAATATGTTTTCCTTTCTACATTGCACATAATTATCCATTCACTTCAAACCATTCTTGAATATATAGGTATGGTGTTCCTTGTTGATTTAATATTTTTCTATTCATAATCAACAAATATAAATTGTATTTTGAATACTAAACGCCAATGATGAATTTGAAGTGCTTTACATATGTAGATGAATTTTCGTCAAAGTTGTAGATTTTTTTCAAGAAATTCAATTCGTGTGTATCAAGAAAATTACCTACAAATAGTGAACATTGGTATTACCTACAAGCTACACTTTTTGTCTTCCACATTTTGTGTTTCAACAAACTATATATGCAAAGAAGAACAAAAAATGGGGCAAGTAGGAACATCAAGTAGATAAACATGAACAACATGCTAAATAAGAGTTAATAAAAAAATTTAGTCAGCCAAAAAATAGATGTAAAGTGAAATATCTGGCCCACATCTACCTAACCAATCAAACTTAGTGTTTTGTGTTTAAGCCTACCCATTTTTTACTTCAAGTAAAAGAAAATTGGGTCCCTCTCCAATATATTTTAGATAAAAATGAAAATATTGGTCCTCCATTAACTTAATATGGATTGTTAGATGCACATTTTGGATAAGGATTTGATTAACAATTACATAAAGGGCATATGAATTTAGATGCTATCTATGAATGACAAAATACTAATAATTCATAAAATATTGACAATTATCATATTTTGGTTATTTCCTAAATTTGATTGATTTCTCATGTTCAAAGGTGAAATTGACCAATATAATGGCTATCAAGATCAACTTCCAACTCATAAAGAGAAAGCATGACAAGATGACCGATGGAACCTAGTGTGAAGGAGGGCAAATACACTAGAATATCGTATTGTAAGTGATTGTAACTAGAAAATAAAGAGGATCAACTAATGATATATTTTCAAATTGATGGAGATATAAAAGAATACATGGTTTATCTAATTACAAGGAAGCAAGGGATTTTGCAAACAAAATAAAAATGTAAACTATTAGAGTGATTCAGTTATAACATCGATCAAACCTCTAGAATCCATGATTGGATTGTTAAAGTCATCAATAAATTAGTTAAACAAAACTATTGTACACCAACTCTAAAGAATGGTTGTTGTTTGGAATCATCACCATCCCACACAATGTACTGGTTGGGAACAATATGAACACATTTGTATTTTTGTAAACTTCCAAAACAATCTAGTGATTGCAACCCAAATTGTTATTACAAGAGGTTATGGAAGGAATCAAAATCTAATTTTTGTGTATAATAATTTTTAAGTGACATAATTTACAAACAAAATAATTATTTCTATAGTGATATTTGTGGAAGTCTTTTATACAATTAGATATAGATAGGTAGTTTAAAAAATAATTAAAATAATATGATATAATACAAAATTATAGTTTAAATAGTTGAGTGTAATAGGTAAAGATGATGGTATAAAGATATAAAAACCATTAATCACAACTTAAACCTCCCAAATTACATTTGAATTAATAAAAAACATCATAATAACTTTATAATATTGATAATAGATTAATATTAATTGTGACATATTATTTTTTAAATTACCTTTAGGTATAAATTAAATAACAAAATTTCCATGATATTTTTAGAGATCATTCCATAAAGTCTCCTAAATTTATTCTTTGTAAAATGAAAAATAAATAATATTTTAATTTATTTATTTTAGAGTTCAAATTGAGAATTGCTCTTCCAACCAACTCATTTGATGTTTTGGAAGTGATATAAATTGTTGAAATGAATTAGAACTGGCAGTTTCACTCTTTTGTGCTTGTAATGATAAGCTAATAGGTGCTTGATAATAAAATTATTTTTAAAAATATAATCATATGTGAGAAAATTAGACTATTAATAATATTCAACCTAAATAACCTAATATTTACTTAAATCTTTTAAATAGATTAATAAATATTATTTATTTAAATTCAATTTATCAAATATGAAAAAAAATCATTTGAAAAACTCCATCAAAAAATCTATTATAAAAATAAATAAGAGAAATACCAACAAATAATATGAGTCTCTAACAAATATTCTATTGACTATATCAATTATAGAAACTAAAAAATAATATTTAAAGAAAAAATTAAACTAATATATAAAATAGATTAAAATAATTTGAAAACTAAAACCCAAATCTATTTTAAAAATCAAAAGTTAAATAAATGGAGGTCACAACATGAGCTAATGTGGAGATCACAAGTAATTATTTTTTAAATAAATAGAAAAAGAAAAACAATAGTTAAAAGTGGAGATTTTAAATATAATCTTATGTTAACAAATTAGATTATTAATAATTTTCAATTTAAATAACATAATATTTACTAAAATCTTTTAAATAGATTAATAAATACTATTTATTAAAATTTAATTTATCAAATATGAAAAAAATCATTTAAAAAAATTCCATCAAAAAATCTATTATGAAAAATTAATAAGAGAAATATAAAAAAATAATATGAAAAAATAACAACGTCTCTACCAAATATCTATTGACTAAATAAATTATAGAAACTAATAAACATTATTTAAAGGAAAAACTAAATTAATATAAATATAAATTAAAATAATTTAAAAACTAAAATCTAAATCAATTTTAATAAGAAAAAGTTAAATAAATAGAGATCACAAGTAATTATTTTTAAACAAATAGAAAAAGAAAAATAATAATTAAAAATGGAGAACTCGTTTCTCGGCTGCATCAAGGATGACATGCTAGCTACCATGTTCATTTGTGATCATCCTCATATTGGTAGAGGAATCAAGAGGATTATTAGGCATGAGATTATTTTTCCCTCTGGCAAAAGGTTAATATATTCATCTCACATTTTGTCAGTTTTTCTGTCTAATGCTATGGATTTATTGCAGTCCTCATTCCACTTGGAGCTGATAGTTACCAGGTTTATTAGACCTTCTTATTTGTAAGGGGGTAAGCTTAATAAAGCCTATCAGAAATATGATCTTTGGAGTGGTGCTGCCCTCATTAGTAGTTTGTTTCATCATTATGCGCTCCTTAGCAATCATAGTGTTTATGTGGTTTATGAGAACATTAAAAAAGCTCTAGAGAAGTAGTCATTTTGTCCTATTAATGCTGCATTACAGCATCATGGTGGTTTCTTACCCAAAAATTGTGTCAATAATGTGCATCAAATTATCTTTGTTTTATTATATCTTATAGAGCATGAACCTTCTCAAGCTCCTGTTCCACTTGTGGTGAATTCTCCCTCTACCAAGTATCTTACTCTTAAGATTGGTAATTTTGCTTCCATGGAAAGGGATATGGAGGAATAATTTTATTTTGTTCTTGTGGTTTTTTGGTTTTGTGTTTTGCACTCTTTTTGTGAGTAGGTATCTACATGGAGCTTTTCAACACTCTGGATAGCAGCTAGATTAGTCGACTAGCTTGGCTTTGTAGTAGTTTTCTATTAATATTTGGTGACATTCTGTATAGATTATAATTGTAAATGCTTGTACATTCAAGCTACATTGTACATTCTACCTATACATTTCTTCTCCTCATATTCTTTTGATGTATTTTGTAATTTGGAAGTCTCAGTCCTGGATCATTATAACCAAGTCTGTGTAACTTCCATCTTCTTTCTTCCTTTCTTATCTCTTTTCTTCCTCTTGATGGGGTAATGAACAAAGTTTTTCTTCCTAATTCTTTTCTTCGGGAGCTTCGTATTTTAGAATCAGTTAAAAATGTAAATGATATTAAATTTATATATAAATATATTAAGTGGCTTTGCCACTTTTTCTTAACAAAAAAAATTAAAAGTGGAGATAACAACTAATAAATGTGAAAACAAGAGTTAAAAGTGGACTAAGATAAAAAAAATGGCTACTAAATAATTAACGAGAAGGATTTACAATTTTTCAGCCAAATTGACAACTTTTTTGAATATGAATTAGAATAACAATTTGATAGACATTTGATTATTTTTCAAACCTTGTAGCATTGAAATTAGTCTAATTGGGTTAATGCAAGAACAATCCAATCTAGTGTATTCACCTTTAATTGCATTGTGATTTCCTAGTTTAGATGGATCCTCATACCGATCCGAGTTTTGATATCATCTATTCAAATTCCCTCAATTTAACTTTATGTTTAGGGGTTTTCACCTAACAACCTATAAACCATGGAAGCCAAAAAGAAGGAAATTTACTTTACCTAGCCCGATCTATATGAGAAGAGAATGAATTTCCCAAACAATTCCAAAAATGAAACTATGATGACTTTGTGTTGACCATCGATCATGATGACCCTTTTGATACTATTAGTGCAATTCTTGTCTTCTCTTCTTTGATTATTGATGAGATATAAAGCTTTTTGAATAAACACAGTTCTAAAACTTGAGAACCCTTTCTAACGTTGAATGAAAATTTTGAGATAAATTAAGGTGCTTGCATTTTTTAACTGAGTTTACATTTTTCGTGGATCAGAGTGATCATTTGGCAACACTTCACTGGCTTGCAAGGTTTAGAGAGGATATACCAAAGCCACCATTTTCTCCTTATTTTGGAGAAAATACTAAATTAAGGATATACATGTTGTACATCAAAGTTTAGATAAATTTTGAAACTGAAGTAGTATATTAGCATTGCAAAGCAACAAATTTTATGAAAATGCACCTCCTACTCCAAGAAAGTAGAACCACCACATGTCGGTTTTGGAAGCGATAGACTAAAAGGTTCTTGTCTATTGAAAAAAGAACCACCACAAAATGGATTAGAAAGTCAACCAAAATCTTTTCTTTCTGATGATGCTTCTAAGCAAGTTAATATCAATCCTTTAAAAATGATTAAAAAGATAAGCTAGGAAACACATACACCGCAACATTAAATTAAAATAAACCACATTAGGGAGACATGCTAATGAGTTATAAGAAATTATGCTAACTTCTACAGAATAAAAATGTTCTATTTGACCTACGTTTTCAACCAATAAACACAAATCCCACCAAACAAGTCTTCAAAATGAGGATTCAAAAGGGATTAGCAACCCAATTCTCATATTAAATTTTGGTTTCCTCATTACAATATTTCGGGTCAAATTGCAATGACAATTTGTGACGGCAGTGTAATTTGTGGTCAATTTCATGCTTTTTTGGTAATTGTCCTCAACATTATCACAATATTGACATTTATATCTCCTCGTGAGCATAAAACAAAAAAATGAAAGCATGTAAATTATTTTCCATTTATTTTGATTTTGGAGAGCTACATGGAAAGAGATGGAGAGCTTTGAATGAGGGTGGAGAGCTATGAACATTGTTGTGGCCCTTGTGAATAGTGCATTTGGTTGTTGTGCCCTTGTGATCTTGACATTCTGTTGCTATGCCATTGCTCTGTGATTTCACTATTGTACTGTGCCCTTGCTTTGTGATTTCATTTCAGTGTTGTGCCCTTGTGATCTATGTGCCCTCACTCTATGATTTTCTTCAAGGGTGAGAAGAGGTACATATGTAAATGTTTTTTTCTTTTCCTTGCAAACATGTATGTTTTTACATTTCCTTCTAAACATGTATCTCTTTAAATATTTAGAGAGATCTTTTTCAAGGTTCTTATTACATATATGATCCAACTGCATACATATTCCAAAATCCAAATAATAAAACAATATAACTCACTCAACCCATGCTAAGTGACTTACCTTAAGATCCTACACAAAAATAATGTAGACCATGCAAAATGGGCAGAGTTTGCAAGAAATTTTACAAACACCTATTATAGAAGATATTTTTAGAAAGAAACAAGTCATAACCCAATTAAATTTGTCTAGTTGCTGATTAGCTAGGTTGATTACAAATTCTTGTAGAATTGTCATCATATTAGGTACAATAAAATGAACAATCAGCTTTATAAAAAATGATCTAGCTGCATACATATTCCAAAATCCAAACAATAAAACAATAAAACTCACTCAACCTATGCTAAGTGACTTACCTCAAGATCCTGAACAAAAATAATGCAGACCACAAAAAAATGGGTAGAGTTTGCAAGAAATTTTACAAAAACATATCATAGCAGATATTTTTAGAAAGAAACAAGCCATAACTTAGTTAAATTGGTCTAGTTGCTGATTAGCTAGGTTGATTACAAATTCTTGTAGAACTGTCATCAGATTAGGTACAATAAAACAAGTAATTAGCTTCATCAAAAATGATCCAGCTGCATACATACTCTAGAATTCAAAAAAAAAAAAAAAAAAACTCACTCAACCCATGTGAAGTGACTTACCTCAAGATCTTGCACAAAAATAATGCAGACCATGGAATGGGGAGAGTTTGTAATAATTTTTACAAAAACATATCATAGCAGAAATTTTTAGAAAGAAACAAGGCATAACCCAGTTAAATTGGTCTGGTTGCTGATTAGCTAGATTGATTACAGATTCCTATAGAACTAACATCGTATTAGGTACAATAAAACAAACAATAAAAGGCATAATTTAGATCATGTGTATTATAGCTTTACAACACAATCTAATTTTTTGTAGGTTCTATTCTAATTCAGGTTGGAAGATAATTATTTCTAATTTGAAACTCTCAATTCAATGGATTAATACTATTATTGATAGAGAAAACTTCATATTAGATTAGGAATCTTATCTTCATGACTTGTTCCTATAAAAACTCTTGATTTTCATTAGATATCTCTTCTTACATCTACAAATTTTTCTATATACAATATTATTTTCTAGAATAAAGGATTTGGATAGTAATATGATTAATTTTCTCTTTACATCATATTCACTATAGATGGTTGGAACCACATGGCTTTAGTTTCTAAGATAAACATTATCCTTTCTTCATTTTGAAGAAACAACATAATCTTGTGCGTTATAGCTAGGGATAATTGTTTTTAGTGATGTAATATGTTTGAAATTAGTACTCCCAAACATAACTATCTCCCTAGAAATGATTTCCCTTGGATATTTCCCATTATATCTCAATGTATTCTCTCTCACCGAGAGTCAGTTTTTCTATTTTCCTAGCTTATCTTCTGGTATATATTTTAAGTTTAGTCTCTTTGATGTCTAATTTTTTTCAGAGTTAGATGATAGTTTTATTTTATTATTTTAATCATATAGAATCTATTATTTAAGTTTTGTCCTTTCTTAATCATGGACCATATTGATTGAATGATAAAAAGATCAATATTTATAATATAGAGCAATTTAGATAGTACATTGGGATTTTTCCATCTTATACTTGAAACCTTCCCCTTTATTTGGTCTCACATGAGGGTGAAAACCCTTAGTGTACACTAGAAAGGGAATGCATCTTATTCTTCAATATACTTCTTTCATAGATATTATTCATCTTTATGACCTACATTAAATATGAAGGTATTGTGTGTATTAAGATTCTTGGATAACCAACCATATTTCTAGGAAATGATTTTGCTTTATTTAAAAGTTAGGTTGGACTATCTTATATACTTTAAACAAATTAATCCTTAGTCACTTTCAACCTTTCAATTCTTTGGGTTTTCTTTCACATTTTTTCCCATTTTGGACAAGATATTTGTATAACATACAATCAATATATTAGTATAATATAGGATAAATTTAAGTTAGGTCCAAGTATGGAAATCATAATTAAGCTTCATGGACCTACGTATGAAATAGTATTTGATGGGCATATATTAGAAATCATACTCAAAGAATGTTGTTGACTTAGAGTAGTTTATCAAAAACTAGGAAAGGAGTTCATTTTTAATCTTGATAAATAAAGTGTTCCATTTGACATTGCATCAATGTTCATTGAAATGGTCTATATGGTGGCAAAAAAAAATACATCATAAAACTTTTATGCACGATAATTTTTTAGAACATGTATTTAGGCAATTTAGAAAATGACGCAAGTACGGTGTATATTGAAACTAAAAACTCAAACTTAAACATACAACAAGCCCTGCTCATAGTTACACATAGAAGTAGTATAAATATCACATGAAATAATGGAAACACGATCAATATAAACTAGGCAATTGGAAGCCATGCCGATGTGATAATTAAAAGAAGTTTATCAACATTCTTGACTGTAAGGCCAGAATGACCATATGCAAGGATGTTGAAGAATAACTTCAGTGAAGAGTTGAGTGAAAGGAGTTGAAGAAGAAAGTTCTACTTCTATGTAAATGCCATAATCACGAGGCTCATTCCCTTGTAGAAGCCTTTGCCACAATGACATTAGCTCTAAACCTCTAAACATATTGAGAGACATTTTGTGGTCGATATTGAGGCCCTTTCAAATGATGATCAAATAGGGCCCTAAGGTGCAAATGTCTTGGACATTAGTTTGAGCACCCAAGATCATGATTAAGGACTTCAAAGTCACGAGGATGAACTAAGTGAGATCACCTCCATAACATGGCTATCAAAGTGAATGTGATGGGGACAAATAATACTAGCCCAACCCATTAGGAGTTAGCAAGGTAGATCTAATATCAACACCATGTTCTTGCTTCTGAGCTAATAGTTCTTCAGGTGCATTTTCTTGTAAAACATTAATTTTGTTGAACAATTGTAAACTCTTAGAAAATGCATTCTTGTTTTTTATTACCATTGATAGGCTTCTCTTGAATAAAATCAAAATGAAGAGGCATACATACAATTTTTTCTTTTAAAACCATATGTGCTGATATAAACATTAAGTACAACATGTCCATTATTTTTACAGATATACACATTAATTACACCAAATATTTCTTTAAAAACCATATGTGCAGATATAAATATTAAGTACAACATGTCCAATATTTTTGCAGATATACACATTAATTACACCAAATGTCTCTTTCAAAACTATATGTGCAAATATAAACATTATGTACAACATGTTCAATATTTTTACAAATATACACATTAATTACACTAAATTTTTCTTTCAAAACCATATTTGTAGATATAAACATTAAATACAACATGTCCAATATTTTTTTAGATATACACATTAATTACACCAAATGCTTCTTTCAAAACCATATGTGTTGATATAAACATTAAGTACAAATAACTCAATAAGGGTACATGAATAAGTTATTCCTATAAAAAAGGATCATGTTAGATAATAAAAGGGAGTTTGCTCAAAATAGGGAGACAATCACTAGATTGTTGTAAAACTTTCAAAAAGTAGGTGATGGCAAATGTTATTGTCCTTGCAAGCATTGTAATGGCTTAAAGACAAGAAGAATCAAAATCAAAACAACTAAGAGACATTTTTGGGAGAATGGTTACATTGAAGGGGGGTTTGATTATCATCCATTGGTAAGTTGTTTGTTATATTATTTTCACAATTAATATACATATGAACCACAGAATGAGGGTTTGATTATCATCATTTTTATATAGGTTGATCTCCTCAGGCTAGTACATGATATGGACCAACACATCTCAGAGTAACATGAAGGTGTGAATATGGAGGAACATGGAGGTGTAAGTATTGAAGGAGAAGATCATGATCCCATGGAAGATGATGATCATGCACTAGAAAACACATTTGAGGATGACAGTACTAATGTGTTGATCCATGACACATTTAGTACTGATGCTGGTGCTATTGATGATGATGAGGATGACATTGAGGCCATCCATGATATACCTCTACTTGAGAAGGCAAACACAACCCTTTTCGAAGGATCCCAATCAAGTCTTCTCTCTGTTGTATTGTTGTTGGTGGATTTGAAGGTTATAAATGGTTTAT
This sequence comes from Cupressus sempervirens, assembly GCA_028749045.1. Lineage (NCBI taxonomy): Eukaryota > Viridiplantae > Streptophyta > Pinopsida > Cupressales > Cupressaceae > Cupressus > Cupressus sempervirens. The sequence goes on along the minus strand of CM053785.1, from coordinate 290,620,607 downwards.
CCAACATAAAAATGTCATGTATGCTATGGTTTGTGATATACATCATTATAGTCTATAAAAGGTGAAATATGCACCATTAAGATTGTTTATACTAATGAGTAATATTTTTTGTTGCAGATTGATAGGTGACTATTTGTTACCACCATCAAATGTTCCCCCTTTCTCATACTGAGAATTATGTGCCACTACGAAACATATTGGAATGAAGTATCAATTGGGTGAACCCACAATAGTGGGTTACACTTTTTTGCCTAAACTAACACTGAACTACGAATTTTCAAGAAAACCTTCACCTTCAAATGCAAATTGCCATTTAATTGTTAGGAATTTGAAGATGAAGTGAATTAGAGTCTTTTAAGATTTTCTATGTAGAATCCAAATATATTTTTAATTTTAATTTTTTGAATTGATTTCATTGAATTACATTTTCTCCCACGAAAATTGATATGTTATAAAAAAAATGATTTTTAAAAAGTGACATTGTTTTAGACACACATACATTTTTTTCTACAATAGATATCAATGTGATCCTTTCAAATTTAGTTTGTTAAAATCCATACCAAAACCATAGAGGTGATCTAATGTCTTTATCCTTAGTATTTAATACTTTATCAGAGTTTAAAGTTGACCTAACACGAATTTGGACATACATGGATTTTGACACAAGTAACTTATTATATATTTACCCAATTTCAAAATTTCTTTTTTTAATTGAAAGAGGACTTAAATATGAAGACTATAATTATTTTTCAAAAAAAAATTCTCTTAGTTACTATTTTTCTATGAGTGTCCAATATATGGGTTTATTCTTTATAACAAACCTCTATTCAATTCATGTGCAAACATGTATACCTAAAAAATTCAAAATGTAGCAATTTCATGGTCATTACAAAGTTCATTCAGAGCACTTCTATCATGCAAAATGACATGATTTTAGTGTTCCATCTAAACCTAGTAATTGAGCTTGGAAGCCATGAAAACATAGTAAATCTTCTTACACTTGGGAAGACCTGTAATTACCTAGTTTTGATAGAAACTAAAAGAATTAGTTTCGATAGAAATAAATTTGTCTAGTTTCTATCAAAACGAAGAAAGATAACTCGTGTAGTTAAATGGGTTGGACTTAATTTCGAGTAGCAAATTCATGATCATTACAAAGCTCATTCAAAGCACTTCTATCATGCAAAATGACATGATTTTAGTGTTCCATCTAAACCTAGTAATTAATCCTAGAAGCCATGAAAACACAGTAAATCTTCTTACACTTGGGAAAGACTTGTAATTGCCTAGTTTTGATAGAAACTAAAAACATTAGTTTTGATAGAAATAAATTTTTCTAGTTTCTATTGAAACTAAGAAAGCTAACCCATGTAGTTAAATGGCTTGGCGTTACTTTCGATTCAAGTAAAGTCAACCTTTAGGGGTTGTTTTTATAAATAAAAAATTTCATATAATTTTTATTTTTTTTCAATTGTAACATTCAAATCCAATCAAATAATTTGCACTTCAATTGGAAGGGAGGAAATATTTTGCAACTTGTCTGTTTTCAAATTTTGGAAGAAAAACTTGTGACATGGGAAATAAAGGTAAAAGGGAAAGTAAATATTCATGAAGAAGAATTGATGAACAAGAAGATGAAATTTGTCAATTTTTTTTAGCAAGATACTATATGATAGGATTGTGGTAATAGTTAAGGACTTAGTCATTCAATTTTGGATTGATAATACTCATCCTTCACCAAATAGAAGAGATATCATCAAGTAGAGGATTGGGCCTAAGGAGTATCTTCAACATGCAAAAAATTGGTTGGATGTCATGCAACATGAATTGTCTCTCATTTTGTAATTTAAATCCTGACACAAAGATTGGATTAACAATGTTTGAAAGATTGAAACCCTATTTTGTGAAGATAAATAAATCTTTTGAACCATGATTTTGTCAATATCACATTGAACTTGATTTGTAATATCAAGGGTTCAAAAAGATGATAGAAGAAAGTGGTGGTTCTCAAAATTCTTTTCATAAATGATCGAGCCAATTCATATCATCAATCTTATGTGACAAACCAAATGATTGTGCAATAGGTGAAATAGATTGCATAAGAGGAACATGTGATAACCTAACCAAATTTCCTTTGAGAGATGAATATACTAATATAAAGAGGATGGTAAAATGTAAGAGATATAAGTACATAAATTCAAAAATAAAAGGTGGATTCAAAGAATCAACAAGGTTGGAATATGTAGAGGATGGCATACCTATTGGAGAATTTATTTCAAATTTTTGTAAATTTATTCAACCATATATATGTCATGCTTCTTTTGCTAAGTGACAAGTAGAATAGTTTCAAACACTAAGAGAACTTTTCCACTCAGGACAATTTAATCTATTGTTGACTTTGCAGAGAATTACTCCTTCATTTCTCAAAAACAACTTCAAGCTAAATACTACTATACAGAATAGGTTACTATTATGGTTTAAGTGTCTTATTGACATGCACAAATTGATTTGGATGGTGTGAAAAGTATAGATCAAGCATGAGTCATTAAAAAAGGGTATCACTTTTACATTAATGATGACAAAGGACATGACACACATTTTGTGGAACATTGTTTAAAGACATTTTTTTGATTATTTGAAAAACAAAGGCATAAAAATGATTTTTTTTTTTTTTTTGTATTGTCAAATGGATGTGCAACACAATTTAAATCAGCTAGACCATTTTATGCATTATGTATGTATCATTGATACCTTAATATGCCACACATTGCGAGTTTTTTCAAGAGTGGACATGGAAAGGGTGAGCATGATGGTGCAAGAGCTTGTATCAAACATGCTTTAATAAAGTATCAAATGGAATATAAAGGATATAACATTAACAATACTCATGATGTGGTTGAGTGGTGCAAAACACATTTTATAGTACCAACAAATACAGATAACACATCATCACAAGCAAATTGAGTCATACCATTTAGAGTGTTTTGGGAGGTATCAAGTATACATTAATTTGAATATTATAATACAATCAATTTTATATTTTATATGTTATGTGATAACTAAATTATGGTACACACATGTTTAAAACTCATTTTTTATATGTATGTATGGACCTTATATTCAGGTTTCGATAGAAGATCAATGCATGCATGTAAGAGGGTAGAGAAGACATGATCTTTGCATTCAATTATAGGTATAGATAGTAATGTGTGGTCATTGTACACAAGAGAATACTCATGTTTTTTTGTCCTGATTGCATTGCAAAAAACTATGAAGGTTGCATTAATCAAGAATGTGGATATGTGGGTGAATGGACTTTGGTGCCACTAGATGTTATCAATACAAATGAGTTTGAGAATGAAAACTATGATGACATTCGATTGATTTCTAGTTGGTACGACCATATTTCATGATTGATCATAGTTGATATGTATGTATTGTGAGGCCTCACCCCGACCCTTCATAGCCTTAGTTGTTACTTTATCATTTTGATACTCACAACTCGAGATGTCGAGACATTATCTGATACTTAGAACATATTATAGTATTTCATGTTGTGTGATGTTATTTTCAGATATTGATGTTTGTCATTTAATGTTTTATGTATATGTACGTTGATGAAGTTAGTAAATGTAGGATTGATACTTTGATTTAAGAGATTTTAAATGGTTAAGAACTAAGTAGGATGAGAGAAACTCTAATTGATGTATGTTTCAATTTTTATGAATTTCTGATACATATACATATATGTACATGTGATTTTACGGGACTACTAATATGTGCAATGAGTGTGCAGATATTTTAGCCAAGAAAACCGACCGAGGAACAGAACTGATCTCTATGTGCTAATTTTGAAAACCTTGTTGTTCGTAATTCAAGTATTTTATTTGTGAGATGTATGTATTTTCTTTCTGTGTTCAGTGAATGTTAATGTTCGTAACTATGTTCTTTTAGTGTCAGTTGACACTTGTGAATTGTTTGTGCTCTTTAGCATGCTAGTTAGGGTTAGCTATGTAACCCATGGACCTAAGTCAATTTAAGTTAGTGTTAGTTTGCTAATTGAGTTCTTAATCGAGGGTAGTCATCCCTAATCTAGATTTGTGCTTAATCTTCTTTGTTAGAGTTGATTAATTGGTCCTAATTATTTCCTAGCCTTTGTTTGGCTCTAAACCTATTCCTAAGGCTTCAAAACATGAAATAATTATACCCAAAGGGTATGGATATGGGTTAGGGGTCTTTTCCAACCCCTAAGCCCCTTTTGTTGACTTTTGAGGCCACTCAAAAAGTCCCTTTTTGCCTTTGTGCGAAAATTGCATGTGGTTATCATGAGTTTTCTTACCCCACCTCCTTTTAGTGTCTAACCATAGTGAGGGTAGAGTTAGGAGGAAGTTATTGATCCCTTTGGTGGTTGAGTTTGAGGCTTATTTAGAGGCCTTTGTTGGACTAGTTGGGGGGTTACCCAATCTCTACATTTAGAGAGGAGTTCTTGAAGATGGAAGCAAGGAAAGGGAAGCTCTAATCAAATTTGTTCATTGCCATTACCTCTTTGTGAAGGTTGGAATTCTCATCTCCCTTGTTCAGATTTCATTCTTGTTTCATGCTTATGCTACCTTGTTGTTGTTTCAATGTTTGTATGTTTGTGGGTATGTTGGGAAGCTTTGAAAACCATGTTGTTTTTGCATGATTTCCTTTCATGTTATGTTTGCAAATTTGAGATTTTTCTTGCATGGGTGTTTTGGTATTACTCACCCTTGGAGAGGGCAGAAGTGACCAATTTTGGGAAAGGTCTGTTTAGTCAAACTCCAACCAGTGTAGAGTCTGTTCTCAGGATGAGAAGAGGGAGAAAGGGTAGGGTGTTATGGACCCCTACCTGTCAGCACAAACCTTGTATGATTATGGTATGTTGAAATGGAAGAACGGAAGTTCTTGGTATATAGCCTCGATTGGGCATCTATTTGGTGTTGTGCTTGACTTCTCCTAGTTGGAAGAATCCACCTTTCCCTAGTTTTGATTCATTGTGAATCCTATTGTGTAACCATGTATGATCATGCTTGTTTAATTGTCTTTTGGTTATGCTTGGTTGTCACCCGATCAGATATTTGTTTCCTCCATGGTTCTAGAGATGTGTTGCAGAAAAACATTATAAATCCCTTAATGAGGGTCATGAAGAAAATTCAATTATATTGTTGAAATTTGGGATTGATATCCTATGTAAATTGGTATTTCAAACTTTGTTGGATTGGCAATGAAGCTGAGTTTTCTTCCTGATTCTTTCTCGGCTCAACCTTTGAATTAGGTTTCCCAATAAAATTGGTGTTTAAGTATAATTGCTTGTCATGTGATTTAATTGTAAGTTTTAATTTAGATGGATGCACAAAAAATTAGGATGGAATTGATGTTGATAAAATTTGGCAAAGATTTCAAGGTTTTCTTGTATGTTGAAAATGAAAATTATGATCATGCATGTAGATTTGGTTTCATGATTATTAGAATCAAACAAGTATTGCATTATCGAATAAAATGGATAATTCATATTCTTGGTATGTTAAGGTTGTAATTAGGCTTTATGGATTTTCATTTAAAAGAAAATTATTGGCATAGGTCGAATTATTTCAATCCAAGTTTTATAGAAGAACAAATGATTTTGGTTGATGATTCAATTTAAGTTGTTTGAGATATCAATAAATCTTGTATGAATGTGTCTTAATGAATAAATCTATGTTTTAAATCCTTAAAAAAAAAAATATATATATATACATTGTTTTAAAATCCATACTTAGAAAAATAAAGCTTCAAATTTTTTTTTTACCCAAGAGCAAAATGCTCTCTAGATTTTGCATGGAAGAAGAAATAAGTCTATTTGTGCAACAAAGAATATTCTCAGTGATTCCTTATTTTTGAATTTAAATTCGAAATTAATCATCAATAAATTAAATATGAATAACTAAAATAACTTAATAATGATCTCTAAATATCCTAAATATCTAATTTGCTACCCATAAAACTTTTTAACATTAATGCCTTATCTCCTTCCTTGGATGTTAGTATAGAGGGAGGTTTTAAATATGTTTAAATCTTGCAAAGTCTACTGTCATCATATGGATGACATCACCTGTCACTCTCCTTAAATTTTTTGCAGGCTAAGCAAGGATTAAAAATTGTTTTAAAATCTTGGTTGCCCTTGCAACTTAGCCGCCACCCTTCCCAAGCATGGACCTGCGCATGGTTTCTTCCTTACGCCAGGCCTGCGCAGCGCTTTGGACAGAGCACTTAGCATTGGGGAAAGCGCTTGGAAGGATGGGATGGGGGGGGGGCAAGTGTGACATGCATCTCTTTTGTTGAGACTTTACTGACACAACGTCAGTTGGGTAGGACAGCCTGCAGGGCGTTGGAAAATGCAGGGGGGGGGGAGTTAGGTTAGGTGTTATAGGGGTTAGTTAGGTTAGTATAGTATGTTAGTTTTGTTTTTGGTTTAAGTTATTTATTATTAGTATGCATTGTATTTGTTTTAAGTTATTTTTTTTATTATATTTAAGTTTTAGTATAAAGTAAAGTAAAGTTAGTTTGATAAGTTTTTAGTTGTTAATATATAATGTTTAGTTAGTTTTTAAGTTAGTATTTATGTGCAAGTTAGTATTTATTGATATTAGTTTAGTATTATGTTAATTTATAATTTAATTTAGTTTAAGAGTTAGCTAGATTTAGAATTAAGTTAAAATGTGAGTTATATGTTTAGGTTAGTTTGTTGTGTTATTTTTTTAAAGTTTTTGTTTTAAAGATTAGTTATAAATTAAGTTAGTTTAGTATCAACTTTTATTAAATGTATTATAGTTTAGATTTTATTTTAGTTAGTATTTAAAAAAAAAATAGATTTATATATTTTAATATAGTTTAGTTACAATTATAGTTTTAATTTAGCGTTAATTGAATTGGTATATGAATGGTGATTTTATTAGAATTAAAAGAATAAGTTAAATTTTGTTATGAGATTAATATCATGCTAAAATAATATTAGATTTTAGGTTCTATCATCATTTAAATTTAGTAAGATTAGATAGTTAATTTTTATGTGAAGTTAGTTGAAATGTTTAAAGTTAATAAATTTTGGATATATATATATATTTAGTTTTAATTCTAGTTAATTGTTTTCCTTAATAGTAACTTTCCTATATCGATTGAGATTGTCAATCGATAATTGTCTAAGAGATTTATAGTTGATTTTGATTAGTTACTTTCAATTAATCCAAACTCGAACACATTTACGTTGTCACTTAAATAATGGTTTCATATTGTTATAAGTTAATGTAAGAACGTAAGTTACGATCGATATCAACTTTGTAACGAGAGTATTAATTTAACAATTTAGAAAACCCTTACCTAACTGTGAGCATAACCTTATCATCTTAGTACATTTTAATTTAAAAAAAAAATGTTGTGTGTGTTTTTGCCCTTGTAGTTTGGGCATGACATGTATATACATACAAGTGTATTGCTTTCATAATTTTCATTAATTTATATCACACACACACACACACACACACACACACTCATGTACATGACACATGGAATTTATATACATATACTTTGTGTAGGCAATGTTTTTGTAGTCATGGTAGAATCTAAAAACCTAGAAGGTGTTAGCTATTATTTATTGTGTTGCACCATACAAAGAGAGAAGTTAAGAAATACTGAAATAAGTGATGGAATTATGTATCCCATAGGTTAGTATATAGTTGAATCATGGACATGTATGTACATGTATGTTTTTTATGAATTCAAATTTATTGACTTATTTGATTGACCTATATGTAGGTTCTATTGTTGTACATGGAACATATTTGAAGAAAAATATAGTACTTAAGAATGAGATTCATTTCACTGATTATCAACCTAACAATAAGGTATATTGATGATCATGGTAAAATATTAAATGTTATCTAGTAATGAGCTGAACCACTTGATACAAGATAGAAACAACTTGTAATTTGAAACAACTTCAACATTTTGAAATTTGATTGAACTACTTGAAATCTGAAATTTGGTTCAACAATATGAAATTTGGTTGAACTTGATCATTTTCAATTTTGAATTTGGTTAAATTAATTATTTATTACTTTTACTTTTTCATTTAACTTTTGAAGTTTAAATTATGATTTGTAACTAATTATAGAATTTAGGAACTTGTATGCAACTAATTAGGACACGTGCCTTTCAAGTGGAAGAAATTTGAACACTTGTCTTAAGGGAATGAAATTAGGACTTGTAACTAATTATATATATTACTTTTACTCTTTCATTTAACTTGTAAAGTTTAAATTGTGATTTGTAACTAATTATAAAAATTAGGAACTTGTATGCAACTAATTAGGACATATGACTTGAGGGGAATAATTTTGAACACTTGTCATAAGGGAATGAAATTAGGACTATACTTTAATCATATCTAAATATCACTTGCATTATTAGGAATTATGAATTATGTAAAGTTAATTACCTAACAATAACCCTAACCAATTTCATATGTATAAATCAATTTCATAAACTAACATAATCTAAAATGTAAAAGAACATGTAATCTAACATAATCCAACATAATCTAACACATAAAAGAATATAATCCAACATAATCTAACATAATCCAACATAATTTCCAATGTAATAAAACATTATCCAACATAATCTAACATGTAAAAGAACATAGTCTAACATAATCCAACATAATCTAACATAATTTCCAACATAATAGAACATTATCCAACATAATCTAACATGTAAAAGAACATAGCCTAACACTATCCAACATAATCTAACATTTAATCTAACATAATTTCCAAAATAATAGAACATTATCCAACATAATCTAACATGTAAAAGAACATACTCTAACATAATTTAACATAATCCAACATAATAGAACATAATCTGACATGTAAAAGAAATGTTTAGAGAATGTATATATATATATGTCAATCATCAAACATGTATAATCTAGAAGAAAGTCTAGATCAAATAACAAATAAAAAAAACATGTATAATTTGGATGAAAGTCTAGATCAAATAAAAAATAACAAAAACATGTATAATCTAGATGAAAGTCTAGATCAAATAATCTATAATATATAAATAATATAGATTGTTAGGTGCAGGACTAGCATCATAGTGCGATCTGAAGATTGACTATTAGGATGCTCACTAGGATGTACTGACCCCTATATATATTCAAGAGAAAGTGAAATCAATGTACATAATTTAATATTTAATTGAATCTCTTTTAAATTTACAAATTGCATGCAATTTATATATTACATTAAAAACTGACATGTGTCTAATTCAAAAAAAATAAAACTCACATCTCCACTAGTGATATCATCAAATGAGTCTCGATGACGTACACAATTTGGCATCAAAGATGGAGTAAAAAGAGGAATGTTCCCCTACAATACATACATACATGTGTGCAACAAATCAAATTAAAACATGTATTTAATTACAAAGGCATGATATGTATACTTGCATAAATAAATTAGTTGAACAAACAATTAAAATTTTAACATGAATGTAAAAAAACTATAGATTTACCTGTGTAGATGCTAGCATCTAATAATACTCAAACTGCATAGCATCAATCATGTCCACCAATATATCTAGATTTTTTTGGGCCTCATCTAGCTTTATCTCTGCATCTACACTAGCATTACTGGTGGCTGGCACATGCCCTAATAATGATGAGCCAAGTGGATTGACTAGATGAGATGACATAGAAGTAGAATCATCACGTGTCAACAAGTCCATCCATAATGTGGTCGAAAAGCTGAATTCAACATCATCACAGCCTGCATCTAAACTCTGACCATGCCTTGTACTGGCTGAAGGGTCTATACTAGTATGTATATGTCCCTCTATAACAAAAGAGTGGTTAGTAGGTGGATCATGATGTGTACTACCACCATGACCACTACCTGATTGATGAGAGGAATGTGGATGAGGATGTGTCCCAATACCACCATGAACATGATGTCAAACATTTGATATGGGTATGCCAAGATGCTCTAATATGAATCTATATGAATATAATAGATCCTTAGCAAGACTACTCATAGTATCTCATGCCAACACTCTAGAGAAATCCTCTAAGCTAGTCAATGAAGGGATTGTTGGAAGCACTAATTGAAAAGCTCATTGTTAAAGATCAAAGAGGGAGATTGTTACAAAGAAGGAAGATTGTTGTTTTTTATCATTATTTTGTCATTGATGTCAAACCTACTATTTGTAGGGATGTCATTTGCTTATAAGATCTAAGTACTATCACTTAGTTGATTGATGAAGATGATTTGATCAACAAGATGTAACAAGAACACCTAAGGGAAAGGTTGAGTTATGATGTTGTAATGAAGTGCAAGGATTAGTTAAGACAATAGTTAAATGATTTATTGATAACATACTCAAAGATACAAAGGTTGGTCAAACCTAGAAATATTGGAGAAAGAAATTGTAACAAGGATAATTGCAAAGCTTAAACTAAGATCATTAGTGGGTAATGAGCAAGTTAGTTGAAGCCAAGAAAATTCTCAGTTGGAGCTGAGTAATAGGAAATTCTAGTGTGTGCCAAGTGAAGTTTAGGTTTTGAGCATCAAAAAATCTAAGTTGGTGTCAAATGATCTTTAGGTGCCGAGTATCAGGAAAAACACAGTTGATGTCGAGTAACACAGTATGTGCCAAGCACTAGTATTTCAATAGTGTCGAGCTATTGCATTATTTTAAATAACAAAGATTTGCCAAATTTGAGCTGACAAAGTGGTTACCTTGAATTTTGTGAACAACTTGGAAGATAAGGATGATGAGTTGGTGACACAGAATTCTATATAAACCATTTTTAGGTGAATTCAAAAGGATTATTCAAGAAGTTTCTAGAGGAAACAAAATATGGGTTAAATACAATGAATCCTACCTAATCCATACAAATTGAAATTAAAAGAAGGAAGAATTGAGTGGAAAAAGAACTCCAAAACTTCTATTTAAGGAGTCATAGACCAAGAAGCAAAGGCTATTGATGTTGCTGCTACAAAAGAGCCAAATTGTGAAGTAGTTAGAAGGGTGTTAAGGGGAAGCTATCTAGGAGAAGGAAAAGCATAGAGGCTTTGCTTCTATAAGTGGTCAAGAAGAGATGATTGCATTGGTACATTGAGCATGGAGACTTAAGGAGACTAAATCATTGAAGGAGGGCAAGCTATCAGAGTTGTAGAGATTAAAGGCTAGGCAATGGTATGAGCTAAGAAGTGATCTGAGATCTACAAGTTTAGTTGTCTATTGTAGTAAGGTCAAAATATTTTCTAATACTCTCTAGCAATTGTATTAGATATGAAAATTCTATGGACTTAGGTTGGCCTAATAGCCATTTGTAAATCCTTTAATAGGGTGGCACTCCAATTGAATGTTCTAAAGTCCTCTAATGAGGCCCACTTCTAACAAGGTGGGTAAATCCTCTAACAAGGTCACATTTAATAGTGTGTTGTAAGCCTTTAATAGTGTAGGCCTTTCACAAGGCACCACTTCAGAAGAGTGAGAATTGAGTAACATGTTACTGGTGGTTTTTCCCAAATTAGGTTTCCATGTAAATCACTGTGTTATGTGTTGATTTCTTATGTGTTATGCTTGCATGTTGATTTATAGTAACTTGCTGGTTAGAAAAGTTAAAGCTTGGATGAATGAATGATTGAATGGGCTTACTATGTATAGTGAAAAGTTTGAATAAGACATTTGGACCTTGAATAACTAATTCTCCCACACCCCCCCCCCCACCTCACTCTTAGTTATCTTAAAGCATTTGTAACAATTGGTATCAGATCCATCTGCTGATTTAGTTTCAAGGTACTAGAAGAAGGAATATCAAGATGTTCAAGAGAGAAGTTCCCAAGCTCAATAAAGACAACTTTGCTACATGGAAGAGTCTAATGAAATTGCACCTTGGATCAATAGGTGACTATGCACAAATGTCAATTGGAACAAAACATGTAAATCCAACTAGACCTCTCACTGTAGATGATTTGAACAAAAGGAAGGAGCACAATCAAGCAATGCTAGAGTTGCCTCTGCACTTAGTTCTGCAGAATATGATGACATCAAAGATTGTGACACTACATTCAAGATGTGGAAAGTATTATTAGATATCTATGGAGGAGATTAGAATGTGCAGAGAGCAAAGAGAGAAAGTCTAATAGAAAAGTTTGATGACATGAAAATGGAGGAAGGTGAAAATGTTGCTCAATATGCTGCAAGAATGAAAAAAGTGGTAAGTGCAATAAGAAGTCTAAGTGGTCAATTGGAAGAAGAAATTGTCATTAAAAAATACTTAAGAGCTTTTCTCCCTATCTATTCTATTAGAGTTTCAGCCATTCAAGAGCTAAGGTGTGTACAAGGAAACACACTAATCTTTGAAGGAATAGTGGGAAGACTTACTACATTCAAATTGTCCAATTTTGATAACTATAGACCTAAGAACCTTGAATCTACTTTCAAGGCCAAGATTACAATAAAAGATATTGAGGAGGAGACATCAAGAAAGAAGAGAAGAAAGGAAAAACATGCATCCAGTGATAGCAATGCATATGAGGAAGATGTGGAACAATTAGAATCACTACAAGCTAGGAGATTCCATAGAGGCAAAGGTAAATTCAAAGGTAAGCTCCCTATCATATGTTTCAATTGTAATGAAGTAGGTCATATTGCTACAAGATGTACATAGAAAAAGAACTACAAAGAAGGAAACAAATACAGAAACAAAAGAGAAGATGATAGCAAAGACTACAAAGAAAAAGGCAAAAGATGCTACATTATTGAAGAAGATTTTGATGAGAATGATGATGAAGTTGTTGGAAATATTCAAGATATGATAAGTTACTGAGAGGGGAGGGGTGAATCAGTAACTTTAAAATTCTTCTTTTAAATTCACCATAAATCCATCTATGCTACTCCATACATTAGTACTGAAAGATAAAATATTTATCACACAAGAGAGCACAATATTTTGGTAACCCAGAAACCTTCCAAATAGAAAGTAAAACTGGGGTAGGGATGATACCCTAAAAACTGATGCAGGAGCATCCAGAGGTATAAGGGCAATCCTGTGTCACCCAAAAAAATGTACTTAGACTTAGTTTCTATTTTATGTCTTTGCATTTTTGGATACCCATTTGGCTCAAATAAAGGTTCCAACTCTCATAGTTCAACTATCAGTGCATTTAAAAATCCCGAAAAAATAGGAGCATGCAATTTGACCATCATTTTGGTGACCTAGAAGGTGTGACTTGGCCAGATGAATGTAATCGAGATTTAGAGCATTCCAGAAAAAGAATTAGGTCAAAAGGCCCCACGGTTTGAAAGTTATTGCAGTTTTTCGGGTTTTGGAGACCCCCTAAGAATGCTTCAGAGTCAGATTTGGGGCATTAAATGACCTCGAAAAGGGTCGAAAAATGGGGGACGAGCGAAGCTTGTCCATAGGGTTCGTCAATCGGAGTTACGGTTCAAAAGTTATGCCTCCCGGAAGTTCGGCTACCGTTTCTGGATTCTTCTAGAATTGCACCGACTTCTAACGCAGCTTCCAGAACCTTCTATTTTGTCGGTGGATGCCCACTAGAACTTTCTAGAATGTACTCCTAGTCCTTAACCCTCCGGGGTCTATTTAAGGAGATTTCTGGCATTGTAAAAGGCAGTTCGGATTGGAGCTTGAGAGGAGGTGCTAAAAGGAGAAATATTCTCCAGATTTATGCTATTGTAAGCCCGCAGGGCATGTTTTGAGTGTATTTTCTCTGCACTGTTTGTACCAGCTTATTTTCTCAGTTAATATAATTTCCTTTTTCTATTGTTTCTATTCTGGTTGTTGGGTTGAGTCCCCATCAAGTGGTATTAGAGCAGGTTTTCCTGAGTGTGTAGACAGAGCGCCGACTGTGAGGCAGTTTGCACCAGGACTGTGTGGTTGTGGGTTCGAGTTAGAAGATGCCTCCACGAAGAGAGCGTGGTGGAAGGGCCAGAGCTGTTGATCCTGAGGAGGTTAGAGCCCTCCAGAGACAGGTACAAGCATTGCAAGAGGAGCTTCGTAGAGGAGCAAATATTGCCGCAGATGATAATAGTGAGGATGACAATGAAGAGGAAGTAATGGAAGTTGACGGGGAAGTTCTGAATCCTGTAGAGGAAAGGCTTTTTAGGGCCATTTCTAGGTTTGGGAAAAGACCTACAATTGAAGTAGGTATATTTTCGGGAAATTTGAAACCAGATGAGTTGATCGACTGGATCAATGAACTGGATGAATACTTTGAGTATGAGGATATAAGGGACCCAGATAGGGTTAAGTTTGCAAAGGCCAAACTAAAAGGCCATGCCAAAATTTGGTGGCAAGAGGTTCAACTGGAAAGACTTAGAAGAGGAAAGGAGAAGATCACAAGATGGGATCGCATGGTGGACAAATTGAAGAAGCAGTTCATTCCTGTGGACTATGAGCTTGATCTATTTAAGAAGATGCATGGGTTAAAGCAAGCAGGAAGATCAGTCCAAGAATATACAGAGGAGTTTTACCGACTCCTGATTAGAGCAGGGCATGCAGAAGCAAATAAGGAGAAGGTTGCTCGTTATATCAGTGGGTTACGACCTAGCATCCAGGAGGAACTAAGTCTGGTAAGAATGACCAGTGTTGAAGAAGCATACCAGTTTGCCCTACGAGTTGAAGAGAAGCTGAGTAAAAGGTTTGAAGGAAGACAAAGAGGGCGCGGTCAAGGAGGAAGGGGAAGCGGTAGATCATCTGGAGGCCGCAATGAAACTCAAAAGAAAAATGAAGATGAGGGTACTAGCAGGAACCAGAGGAATGAGGGTTTCAACCGCTCCCGTGATCAAGACTTTGGAAATCAAAGAGGAAGAGGTAGAGGACGTGGGCAAGGAAGAGGAGGCTTCCGTGGTACCTGTTTCCATTGCAATGAAGAAGGTCATCGTGCCTTTGAATGCCCGCAGCGACAAGGAAGGACAGATAGGAGAACTGAGGGCCAAGCTAGGGTTGCTCATGTGGATGAGGATGCACAATCATCACATTCAGAGGATGCAGAAAGAGGAGAGACCTTGGTAAATGAAAGAGTCCTACTAAGTGGTGAAAATGAACCAGGACAATGGAGGAGCTTGTTCCGTACCAGATGCAAGTGTGAGGATAAATGTTGTGATGTGATCATTGATGGTGGTAGCACTGATAACTTGGTATCCGAAGAGATGGTCTCTAAGCTGAAGCTCAAGAGGGAGAAACATCCCCAGCCCTATCGGATTTCTTGGGTAAAAGATGATCATAAGGTCCTGGTAAGTGAACAATGTTTAGTAAAATTCAAAATTGGGAGTTACCATGATGAAGTTCTTTGTGATGTTATTTCGATGGATGTTTGCCATCTATTGTTGGGTAGACCATGGCAGTTTGATAGACATGCAATACATGATGGACATGCAAACACATACTCTCTGACAAAGGATGGAGTTTGCCACAAATTGAAGCCCATGAAAAAGGAAGGTGAAAAGGTATGTAGTAGTGTTAGGATTTGTCTTGTTGATGGAAGGAAGTTTTTAGATGGCATGAAACATCAGCGCATGTGCTATGCTTTGATTCCTAGAAAAGATAAAGAAGGTAGTAGTGAAATACCATTTGAAGTTTCAGATTTACTAGGAGAATTTGGAGATATTATCTCTGATAATGTTCCAGATGGATTGCCACCAGTAAGGCAAATCAGTCATCAAATAGATCTGATTCCAGGAGCTAGTTTGCCTAACAAGGCTGCTCACAGGATGACTCCTACTGAAACAGAGGAGCTAAATAGACAGGTTCAGGAGCTATTGAGGAAGGGCTTGATTCGAGAGAGCCTGAGTCCATGTGCAGTACCTGCAGTACTTGCACCAAAGAAGGATGGAGAGTGGAGGATGTGTACAGATTCTCGAGCTATAAATAGGATAACCATCAAGTACCGATTTCCTTTGCCAAGGATGGATGATCTTATGGACTGCTTGAGTGGAGCTGAGTACTTCACAAAGATAGATCTGAAGAGTGGCTATCATCAGATACGGATTCGAGAAGGAGATGAGTGGAAAACAGCCTTCAAGACCAAGGAGGGTCTTTATGAGTGGTTAGTCATGCCCTTTGGATTGACGAATGCCCCAAGCACCTTCATGCGGCTCATGAATGAGGTACTTAAGAAGTTCTTGGGAAAATTTGTTATTGTCTATTTGGATGATATTTTAATTTTCAGCAAGACTTTGGAAGAACATTTACTGCATATTCGTAGTGTCTTTGAAAGGCTAAGGGAAGAGAAATTGTTAATTAATCTAAAGAAGTGTGTCTTTGCAAAAAGGGAGTTAGTCTATTTGGGATTTGTTATATCACCTGAAGGTCTCAAAATGGATCCAGAAAAGGTAAAAGCCATCTTGGAATGGCCTACTCCAATGTCTGCTACTGAGGTAAGATCATTTCATGGTCTGGTTAGTTTTTACAGAAAGTTTATTAAGAATTTCAGTGGCATATGTGCACCCCTAACTGATACAATAAGAGGGGATAGAAAAGAGTTCAAATGGACTGCAGCAGCTGCGAGAAGTTTTGAATTGCTGAAGAAGAAGGTGACTGAACAGCCTGTGTTGGCACTTCCAGATTTCAGAAAAGTATTCCAGGTGGACTGTGATGCTAGTGGTAGCGCTATTGGGGCTGTATTAAGCCAAGAAGGTAAGCCTATTGCATATTTTAGTGAAAAATTGAATGATGCAAAGAAGAAGTATTCTGTTTATGATCAAGAGTTCTATGCAATAGTTCAGGCCTTAAAGAAATGGAGGCATTATTTATTGCCAAAGGAATTTGTTTTGTATACTGATCATCAGGCATTACAGTACCTAAATAGCCAAGGTAAATTGAATCAGAGGCATATGAAGTGGGTAGAATTCTTGCAGAGTTATACATTTGTGTTAAAGCATAGAAGTGGAAAATCTAACAGGGTTGCAGATGCATTAAGTAGGAGGCAGTTGTTGCTTACAACAATGCAGGTTGAAGTAGTTGGGTTTGATGAACTCAAGAATTTGTACCCTGAGGATCCTGATTTTGCTGAAGCATGGAAAGCTTGTAAAGAACCTGTTGCTGTAGATAGAACCAAGTGGTTAGACTATTTGATTCAGGATGGCATGTTGTTCAAAGGAAGTCAATTGTGCATTCCAAGGAGTTCCATGAGGGAAAATCTGATTAAGGAGAAACACAGTGGAGGGATGGCAGGACATTTTGGTCGGGATAAGACCATTGCCATTCTTAGAGAACATTATTTTTGGCCTCAAATTACACAGGATGTGAAGAAGTTTGTACAGAGTTGCCAGGTTTGTCAAGTTGCCAAGGGGTTTAGTCAAAATACTGGCCTATATCAGCCATTGCCTGTTCCATCAAGGCCATGGGAGGACATAAGTATGGATTTTGTTCTTGGATTGCCAAGGACACAAAGGGGTAATGACTCAGTATTCGTGGTAGTTGATAGGTTCTCCAAAATGGCACATTTCATTCCATGCCATAAAACTCATGATGCTGTCCATATTGCAGACTTGTTTTTCAAAGAGGTGGTAAGACTACATGGTCTTCCAAGGAGTATAGTTTCTGACAGAGATACTAAATTTGTGGGATATTTCTGGAGGACATTATGGAAGAAGTTGAGAACAGACTTGAAATTCAGTTCCACGCATCACCCACAGACTGATGGCCAAACAGAAGTGGTAAATAGAAGTCTGGGCAATTTGCTGAGATGTTTAGTTGGAGATAAGCCCAAGGGATGGGATTTGATTCTACCACAAGCAGAGTTTGCTTATAATAACTCTGTAAATAGGAGTACTGGAAAATCACCATTTCAAATTGTATATGGAAATAGCCCAAGGACTGCACCAAAATTGAGGAAGATAGAACAAGGGGAGAGAACAAGTGCTGAAGCTGAGGAATTTGCTGAACACATCAAGCGTCTACATGAGGAGGTTCAAGCACATATTATCAAGATGAATCAAGAGTATAAAGCTAGGGCTGATGCAAGGAGAAGACATAAGGAATTCCAAGTAGGGGATCTTGTCATGGTGCACTTACGAAAAGAAAGATTTCCAGTTGGTACTTACAACAAGCTGAAAATGAAGAAATTTGGTCCCTGCAAAATTTTGAAGAAACATAACTCAGGAAATGCATATGAGGTGGAGCTGCCAGATGGTATTCACATTTCTCCCATTTTCAACATTGCAGATTTGACAGAGTATCATGATGATGGTGTAGATGAGGAGCTGATTTTAGAGCCATGTCCAATTCCTGCTTCTAAGAAGGAGGAGATAGAAGACATTCTAGATCAACGTGTGGGTAGGAGTACCAGAAACAGGCAGTATGAAGAGTATTTGGTCAAATGGAAAGGACGGCCAATTGAGGACTCGACTTGGATTTCAGCAGCTGAGGTTTCCCATTTGGGATTTCCTCTACCATCCATAAAGTGACAGGGTCACCTTTCAATCTACCCTGGGTGTCTGATGCAGGAGCATCCAGAGGTATAAGGGCAATCCTGTGTCACCCAAAAAAATTGTACTTAGACTTAGTTTCTATTTTATGTCTTTGCATTTTTGGATACCCATTTGGCTCAAATAAAGGTTCCAACTCTCATAGTTCAACTATCAGTGCATTTAAAAATCCCGAAAAAATAGGAGCATGCAATTTGACCATCATTTTGGTGACCTAGAAGGTGTGACTTGGCCAGATGAATTTAATCAAGATTTAGAGCATTCCAGAAAAAGAATCAGGTCAAAAGGCCCCACGGTTTGAAAGTTATTGCAGTTTTTCGGGTTTTGGAGACCCCCTAAGAATGCTTCAGAGTCAGATTTGGGGCATTAAATGACCTCGAAAAGGGTCAAAAAATGGGGGACGAGCGAAGCTTGTCCATAGGGTTCGTCAATCGGAGTTACGGTTCAAAAGTTATGCCTCCCGGAAGTTCGGCTACCGTTTCTGGATTCTTCTAGAATTGCACCGACTTCTAACGCAGCTTCCGGAACCTTCTATTTTGTCGGTGGATGCCCACTAGAACTTTCTAGAATGTACTCCTAGTCCTTAACCCTCCGGGGTCTATTTAAGGAGATTTCTGGCATTGTAAAAGGCAGTTCGGATTGGAGCTTGAGAGGAGGTGCTAAAAGGAGAAATATTCTCCAGATTTATGCTATTGTAAGCCCGCAGGGCATGTTTTGAGTGTATTTTCTCTGCACTGTTTGTACCAGCTTATTTTCTCAGTTAATATAATTTCCTTTTTCTATTGTGTCTATTCTGGTTGTTGGGTTGAGTCCCCATCAAAAACTTCACTACTGTAGCATAAATTTGGCCTATTAAGGCTTATATTGACCACTTCTAGTGATCTACCCTGTTAGGAGCACAAAGGACTGCTAGGTCTACCTTGTTAGAGGATTTACAAACATATAATAAAGTATGCACTCGGTTAAGAGATTTATACAAAGACTATTAAGTATACCTTGTTAAAGGATTTAGGAATTGATTAACCTATTAGGATGAAGTAGTGGATCTACATACAATTGATTGCTGATAAGATCCTTTATGCACTAATCATCTTATGTGATAGATATAACTTTTCTGCTTCTGTATTGACATTGTTATATTCCTTAAACTGCTGCTAATAATCCTTCACATGTAATTCTCAAAAATTACTTCCATATACTTCAATACACTAATATCTTACAATACATTTTACATATATACCTTTCCAATTTACAAAATTACAAGGTCGACCAAAACACAAGTAAACAACACATTACAAAGGCAGGCCTATAGTAAATAACTCGAGTTCACTAAACTGACTCAGTGACCTTCTGATACTCGGTGTCCACTGCATTACATGGCATCATCATGCATTAGGTAGAAGTGAAGGCTTGGTCCATACTAATCACTTGATGTAGTTCTAAACTCAGTGACCATTGGTGACTCGATAGATGTAGTGTCACTCGGTAGATACTGCACACTGAGTTTACCTTGCTTCACTCAGTAAACATTACTTCATCCAATGCTTAGTTTACATTGAATTTCCATGACACAAACTTATTGCTCAGTTGACACTGCAAAGCTTCACATTGCTTGTGTTCACTCAGTAGCCACCGTTCTGCTTGGTGTAAACTGTTGAACACTTTGAAGCTTGGTTAACACTAGAATGCTCGGTGAGTGTAGGAAATTGAGTACTAAGCTATGTAGCTATAGTGATATAGATGAGTTTTGTCACTAATAAAAATACTAACTTAATGCCAACAATCTCCCCCTTTGGCATTAGTGACAAAACACTGATAAGCCAAAATATATGCACACAATCTGACTCAATGAATTTTGATTTTTCAAAATTGATCTTTGTAAAGCTACTGCATATACATTCCTACATATATCTCCTTGATGACACATAATGTATATACAAAGATACTTATGTACATAGCTATACACATATACATGCTGATTCTATTGAGTGCTATCTCCCCCTTTCACTTATACTAATATATCTCCTTATATATAGTGATTCCCCCTTTTTGTTTATACTGATATCTCTCCCCCTTTTTGATAGTAATGCCAAAGGGCTATATATACTATCTAGATAGTTACACCAAAATGAGATAGAAATTATTGATGTACCTTAAGGATGAGGGTGAATGAGTTATCCCAATTATCTTGCAAAATTTGGTACGTGGAGAGAGCAATCTAAACTTCTACCAATAATTTGATCATGTGATCAGCCACTGAGAAATTCTAATTCTGAACCAATTTTTTGTAATGAGCAATATGTTTTTGCATTGTATTCATTATTGGCAAGACCATGTTCTAAATATCAGTCAAGTTTGCTCTTATTCTTGCTTCTTCCATTAGAAGTTCTGCCTACATGTCTGCTAGATATTTCACCTTGGTGTGAAGAAAGGAGCTGGAAGAGGGGTTAGTCTGCAACTTTGATGCACTTGATTGCATGTCAACATCAATCTTATTTAGCTTCTCCTTTATTCCATTGGTAAAACCAAAGACATCACAAAGTTTGGCAAAAAGTGATGTTGCACTATTAAAAGAATTTTCAAAATTACCCAAAAATGCAGACAACTCAACTTGTTTGATTGCAATTTGCTAAGCAATATGCTCTAGCACCTTGTTATCAAACTTCCTTTTAGCCTTTTCAATTAGTTTCTCTTGTCTAGAGGAGTCCTCATTATATTTTTATACAGCCTCCTCTAACTGAATCAAAATGTGTTGAGTGGAATCCACTTCAACACCTACAATATTTATAATTATATTCTTGGCATTTTCAATTATTTTATACTCCTTGTCCCTTTCAAACCTTAATTGCTTCTATGTAGCTTTCTTCTCTATCAGTTGGCTTGCTAATCTCATCTCT
The DNA here is from genome assembly GCA_028749045.1 of Cupressus sempervirens. Classification (NCBI taxonomy): domain Eukaryota; kingdom Viridiplantae; phylum Streptophyta; class Pinopsida; order Cupressales; family Cupressaceae; genus Cupressus; species Cupressus sempervirens. Next base: position 290,599,185 of record CM053785.1, on the reverse strand, counting down.
TCAATGGTAGCAGTGTCAAAGTCAATCTTAGGAATTACTATCTCTATGTCTAAATCTATATCTTCTTTAATTCCTTTTTCAGTGATTAGAAGTTTCAATGGTTGCCTTTGTTCTACTTCTGTGATTACTGGTTTGACCTTTGGAACAGACACAATGGTGGAGATAGAAGGGCTAGCAGTGAAAAATGAGATAGGGCTTAAGGATTGAATGCCAATAGGAGTACTAATTGAATCAAAAACTAAAACACTTCCCAAAAATGGTGCCACACTTGGTAGAGTACCCATAGAAATATCTCAACTAATTAGAATCGAAGCGGATGCAGATAATGCTAATGAAAACAAAACTATAGAGCTATCTAGAATTGATGAAGACAAAATTGTACTGTTGCACTTACTGATGATGCAGGAGGAGCTAACTCGATAGCTAAAGAAGTAATAGGCAGCTTGGTGGATGAAATGCTTGACACTTCCATTTTAGATACCTGGAGTTAGGAGGTGACTAGTAAAGATTGATCAATTGATGTTATTGTTGTACTCAGAATCTCACTAGTAGAAGTTGTCTCCACATATTTGATAGTATATGGTGGAGTGTGAGGAAGAGATGCAATTGCTTTAGCTGCTATTTTGACTGGATCATCTTCATCCTTTTCTTCCTCTTCTACTTCTTCCTCCTTTTCTTCTTCTTCCTTCTCCTCCATTTCTTCTTCTTCCTTCTCTTCCATTGGAGCATGCAATTCTCTTGCTATTACTATGATTGAAGGAGTATCATCATCATCATCATCATCATTTTTGTCACTGCTATTATCATCTTTAATTTTAATGGTTTCTTCTAATGGCTTGTTGAGATGATATGTATTTCTAGAAATGTCTAAGGCATGCTTAACCAATAATTCTATATTCTTCATTAATATGAAGCATGTGTTAAGCTTTAGAATCATTCTATCTTCATGCTCTTTTAATGCCTTCTTCGCTTCTACATCAGTCAGATTTGGTACCATCTTAGCTATTGTTCAAAGATTTCCTTTACAGTTTGCACCATCCTCTCCCATCTAATATTGATTTTAGCAAAAATATCTGTATGGATTTGAGGTTGCATTTGTGTAGGGGAATATTTCCAAGTACCCATCTTTTCCACAACTATGTCCTCAATCTCTTTTTGCTCAGCTGGAGTCTGAGTGTCATATTTGAGAACTTTGTAGTTGCAAATTCCTACTCCAACTCTTAACTTTTTCATCCTTTCTTCAAATGTAGGTGTAAAGTGGATAAATACAAGTTTAGTTTTGCCTCTCCTAACTCTCCTAGAGAACACTATAGTTGGTTGCTTCTGAGGTTTGGTGATAATTACTCTACCTTTCTTCCTTGTTGGTTCCTCTTTCTCTGATTCTTCTTCTTCTTCTTCTTCTTCTTCTTCTTCATATTCCTCCTCTTCATCCTCACCCTTGACCTCGGTAAGCATTAGAGGACCTTCAGCTATCTTCAATTTTGCAATTCTCTTCTTGCCTCTACTAAGAGCTTGAGGAATCTTAATACTAAGCTCTATCCTCTTTTTGGCTTCCTCATATATGCCAAATGCAGGAAGATTAGGATTGGCTAGCTCATTAACTAATGCCTCAATGATGTCTCTAGCTTCATCAATGTTAATTTTATAAGGCAATGGTTTTACCCATGCCACTCTTGGTTTTCTTTTGCAGTTCCTCACGACCTAGGGTTTTGGTTGACTTAGCTTTGCTTAGTATTAGAAGACCCGTAGCCTTGTGTATAATCTTCTTTGTAATCAAAATGGGTTGCTCTAACCATAATTGACCATAGCAGAATTGACTCAATATATACCTTATCCATTTTACTTGGAAGTTTCATAGCATGTGAGAGATATGAGTTAATCCTTTCATTTCCAAATGCTTATGTTCGAGTTTGAAAACTCTGTCAACACACATTTCAACGAGGGCATTATCCACTTCTAATGTCCCTAATTCTTGAATAGTACATTTAAAATGAGTTCTTATGTCGTTAATTAGGAGTACCTTTGGTAGGATTTGTGACTAAGCACCATAGGGATCAAGTGATTCAGCAAAGGCTAGAATGAGCTTGAAGTTTGGTGCTTTCCATTTGACACCCTTAACCAAAATTTTGGAACCCTTCTTTAGTTTAGTGCTGATTCCACTAGTAGACACCATCGGTGCTTGGTAGATGATAAAATTCATGAAGATCTCACTATTAAATCACTCGAAAGCACTATAATGCCCTTTCAAATCACTCTACTCTTCAAATGCTGAAAATGCGATGAAAAATGAAGTCAAAATTGCCCCTTTTGTTGAGAAAATTTCATAAATGCTCAGTGCCATTATGACACAGTGCGTGATAGACTGTCATCCACTGACCTAACTTGGCAAGAGTATCAACTCAATGAACAAACCAAATTTCCTTTGTTCCTGACCTCGCTTGGTAAGGTCTTCAACCAACTTTCCTTGGTAAATTCTGATACAACTTGGTGAAAGATAACTTTTCTATGATCCTTGTGTATTTGGAATACTGATTGGATCATTTGCTTTTTTCATATTTGTTGGAACTACTTATGATTTTCTTGTCGAGTACAACTCCAACACATTCTTAAGAATTTAGTTTGAGGGGATGGAGTCACCCACTTCTTGAGTGATTCACTTCCATGATTTGAGCTTGTATCCTTAGTAGATTTAGGAATCCATTGTTGTCTCATTTGTTTCCTTATGTTGTTAGCCCTTACTTTCTTTTCATCTTCAACTTTGCTTATATTCATGCAATTTTTAGCTATATGACTGAGTTCAATGCATGTGTAACACCTTATAGTAGTATCCTCCTTTCTTAGGTGATGCCTTGCACAATTTATGCCAGTCTGTCCATATTCTCCACAATAATGACATCTACACTAGATATTGTAGTCCCATCCAAATATTTTCTTTACAAGTTGTTTAGCTGGATTGAATAATTTGGATCTGCATTGAGATGCCTTGTGACCATGCTTTTTGCATTTGTGACATTTACCTTCAAATTTTGGTTTCTTCTTGCATTCATTGGATTTGTGACCATGCTAATTGTAGTTGTAGCACTTTTCATTGAATTTTGCTTTTCCATTGCTCCAACATTTGTTTGATGTATGACCAATTTTTCCACAATGATTGCATGAGGGTTTTTTATTCCTTTTTGCACCTTTCTTGGAAGATTCACCTTCTTCTTCATTATGTCCAAGTCCTGCTTTACCTTTTTTCCTATGAAGATTTTGCTCATTTTGCTAATTCAATTGATTCATGTCTTCTTGAGATTTCATCATTATCTCATTGATTTTGTTTTCCGCATTTAGGTCATTCTTCAGTTTTTCAATGATTTTCTTTTTAGATCTCAGTTCTCTCATTGTTCTTTCATTAATTTCTCTTTCACAATTTAGATCATTTCTTATTCTTTCATTCTATGCTTTGAGAATCCTGATTTCTTCATTTGCTTTAGTGATTTGATCAATAAGGTCTTCATGTTGATTGGATTGATTTTATTCTTCACTGTTTCTTGCCTCCAAGTCTTCATTTTTCTTATTCCTTTTTTCCAAAATCTCACATAGCCTGATTGATTGAATTTCTTGTTTTCTTTAGAGTTTCCTTACTTCTTGTTGCAGAGAGCCATTCTTTGCTAGGAGTTCTTTGATTGCCTCATTATCTTCATCTAAACTGCTTGATGGAAAAAGGTCTTCAATCTTTTCTTCAACATACTGATGGCCATCCATTTGTCTTGCAAGTTGCTTCTTTCTTTTCAGGGATTGGGAAAGATGTTCTTTTGCTTCCTTGAGTTGAGCTATGGCCATCTCCAAATCTAGCTTTTCATTTTCAATTGCCTTGTCAAGTCTGAATATCTCCATTTGTCCTTAGATCTTTGCTCAAGTTGTTAAACTTTATCCTAAGAACCACAAAGCTCTGATACCAATTGTTGGAAATATTCAAGATATGATAAGTTATTGAGAGGGAAGGGGTGAATCAGTAACTTTAAAATTCTTCTTTTAAATTCACCATAAATCCATCTATGCTACTCGATACATTAGTACTGAAAGATAAAACATTCATCACACAAGAGAACACAATGTTTTGGTAACCCAGAAACCTTCCAAATAGAAAGTAAAATTGGGGTAGGGATGATACCCACAAAACTTCACTAATGTAGCACAAAGTTGGCCTGTTAAGCCTTACATTGACCACTTCTAGTGATTTGCCCTATTAGGAGCACAAAGGACTGCTAGGTCCACCTTGTTAGAGGATTTACAAACATATAATGAAGTATGCACTCGGTTAAGAGATTTATATAAAGATTGTTTAGTCTACCTTGTTAAAGGATTTCGAAACTGATTAACCTGTTAGGATGAAGTAGTGGATCTACATACAACTGATTGCTGATAATATCCTTTATGCACTGATCACCTTATGTGATAGATATGACTTTTCTGCTTCTATATTGACCTTCCTACATTCCTTAAACTGCTGCTGATAATCCTTCGCATGTACTTCTCAAAAATTACTTCCATATACTTCAATACACTAATATCTTACAATAAATCTTACATATATAACTTTCCAATTTACAAAATTACAAGGTCAGCCAAAACAAAAGTAAACAACACATTACAAGGTTGGGCCAATAGGAAATAACTCATGTTCATTGAACTAACTCGGTGACCTTCTGATACTCAGTGTCCACTGCATTATATGGCATTGTCATGCATTCGGTAGAAGTGAAGGCTTGGTCCATACTAATCACTCGATGTAGTTCTAAACTCGATGACCATTGGTGACTAGATAGATGTAGTGTCACTTAGTAGATACTGCACATTGAGTTTACCTTGCTTTACTCGATAAAAATTACTTCATCCAATGCTCAGTTTAGACTAAATTTCCATGACACAAACTTACTGCTCAGTTGACATTGTAAAGCTTCACATTGCTTGTGTTCACTCGGTAGCCATTTTTTTGCTCAGTGTAAACTGCTAAACACTTTGAAGCTTGGTTAACACTAGAATGCTCGGTGAGTGTAGGAAATTGAGTGCTGAGCTTGGTAGCTATACTGATATAGATGAGTGTTGTCACTAATGGAAATACTAACTTAATTCCAACAATCTCCCCCTTTGGCATTAGTGATGAAACACTTATAAGCCAAAATATATGTACACAATCTGACTCAATGAATTTTGATTTTTCAAAATTGATCTTTGTAAAGCTATTGCATATACAATCCTACATATATCTCCTTGATGATACATAATGTTTATACAAAGATACTTATGTACATAGCTATACACATATACATGCTAACTCTATTGAGTGCTATCTCCCCCTTTCACTTATACTAATATCTCTCCTTATATACAGTGATTCCCCCTTTTTGTTTATATTAATATCTCTCCCCCTTTTTGATATTAATGCTAAAGGGCTATATATACTATCTAGATAGTTACACCAAAATGAGATAGAAATTCTTGATGTACCTTGAGGATGAGGGAAAATGAGTTATCCCAATTCTCTTACAAAATTTGGCAGGTGGAGAAACCTAAAAACACAATGTGCAAACAATGTCAACTAGGGAAGACAACTAATTCTAGCTTCAAAAGCAAAGCATACACTTCTAAAGAAGTACTTGAGTTAGTCCATATAGACTTATGTGGACCAATAGAAGTGCAAAGCTACCTAGGAGATAGATAGATAATGCTACTAGTAGATGACTATTCTAGGATGATGAGTGCTATGTTTTTAAAGAAAAAATCTGATGCATTTCAAATGTTTAAGTGGTATTTGGCCAGAGCCGAGAAGAAAACAGGAAAGAATCTGAAATGCCTAAGGTTAGACAGAGGAGGTGAGTTCACATCAAAAGAATTTGAGATATTCTAAAATGAAAAAGGCATCAAAAGACAAAAATTAGCACCAAGGACCCCACTTCAAAATGGTATTGCTGAAAGAAGAAATAGGTTAGTGATTGACTCTGCTAGAACCTTGATGATGGAGAAAAATGTTGCACTAAAATACTAGAGAGAAGTTGTAAGTACTGTAGTCTACACACTGAATAGAGTTCAAGTCAAGAAACGTACAAATGCAACACCCTTTGAATTATGGTATGGTCATTCACCTAATGTTAAACATTTCAAAGTATTTGGTTGTAAATGCTATATTCTTAAAGACACTAGAAATGGAAAGTTTAATGCAAGAAGTGAAGAAGGCATATTCCTTGGATACTCCACTAGAAGCAAAGCATATAAGTGTTTGAATACTAACGCTAACAAGATTGTGGAGATTACAAATGTAAATTTTGATGAGCATGCAAAAGTATAGGTTGATGAAACTAAGCAATGAGAGGATTATAGATCCTTTGTATACTTCTATGAAGGAATGACTAATGAAGAGAATACTGCAAATCAAGTTGGGAATCAACAACAAATTTCAATATTAGCCGAGTCACATCCAGTGAATGTCAAGCTGTATTTAGAAGCCAAGCTACAGAATGTAGAAAATGCACATTTTGATTCTAAAAATAGGATACATGAGAGAAATGATGAAATGCGAGATGGAGAACAAAATGACTCTGAAGCTGAAGGATCAAACATGGGAAGAAGGATAGAACCAAGATTAGCCAAGTATGTGAGAAGACATCACCCTGCAGATCAAATCATTGGTGACAAGGATGCCAGACCAATGACAAGGAATAGATTGAGGAATGAATCATGTCTATTAAGAAAGATTGAACCCAAAATAGTGAAGGATGCTCTACAATATGATGACTGGTATAAAGCCATGGAAGAGGAGATAGATCAGATTGAGAAGAACAAAACATGGACCCTAGTTCCTAAACCAGTTGACAAGAATGTGATTGGTACTAAATGGGTGTTTAGAAACAAACTTAATGAGAATGGTGAGATAACAATAAACAAAGCCAAACTAGTTTGCAAAGGCTATGCACAAGAAGAAGGACTGGATTATGGAAAAACATTTGCCCTTGTTGCAAGAATGGAAGGAGTAAGAACATTGCTTCCATATGCTACATACAAAGGTTTCAAAGTCTACCAAATGGATGTAAAGTCTAATTTTCTTAATGGTATACTAGAAGAGGAAGTCTACATAGAACAACCATAGGGATTTGTAGATGACACGTATAAGAATATGGTCTGCAAACTACACAAAGCACTTTATGGATTAAAGCAAGCACCTAGAGCATGGTATGAGAGATTGCACAAATATCTTGTAAAGATAGGATTTGAGAGAACAGATGACAACAACAACTTTTACATCAAAGTTGAAAGAGGTAAGGACATTTTGATATTAGAAATCTGTGTTGATGATATAATGTTTGGAGGAAAAGATGCTATGTGCAAAGATTTTGCTTATCAAATGAAGTATAAATTTGAGATGTCAATGTTTGGAGAAATCAAATTCTTTGTTGGTTTGCAAGAACATCAATTGAAACATGGCATAATTAAGACCCAATCTAAATACATCAAGGAGATACTCAAAACATTTGGATCAGAAGACTCAAAACTAGTTAGTACACCAATGGCAACATGACATAAGCTATCCAAGAATGATGAATCTGCTGAAGTAAATCAGAAATTGTATAGATCAATGATTGGAAAGCTACAATATGTTGTACATAATAGACCAGACGTTGCATTAGCTGTTGGAATAGTGGCAAGATTTTTTGCAAATTCAAGAGAAAATCACTTAATATACTGAGTACCTAAAAGGAACTGATGACTTTGGATTGTACTATAAGAGGAGTGAAAATTTTGAAGTAAAAGCCTACACTAATGCAGATTGGGGAGGTAACATTGATGATAGAAAAAGAACTAGTGGAGGAGCACTTTTCTTGAGAAAAAGATTGATTACATGGACTAGAAAAAAGCAAAGCTATACCTAACAGTCCACTGCTGAAGTTGAATATGTTGTAGCTGCTATAAATTGCACCAATATTGTATAGATTAAGAATGTGTTGCAAAGGTATGAAAGAAGAGGTAAATGAGCTTGTGATACTTTATTGTGATAATACAAGTGCAATCAATACATCAAAGAATCCTGTAATGCATGCTAAAACCAAACACATTGCAATTAAGTATCAGTAAGAGAGTTTGTGGAAGACAAACAAGTGAAGATGGAATATGTTAGTCCAAAGGAATAGATTGCTAACATCTTCACAAAAGCACTACCTAAAGATGCTTTTGAATATCTTAGAGGTAAGTTAGGGGTGATTCCCCTAGCTAAGGTTACTTGAAGCAAAAAGAAGAATGCCCTGTATCAAATGAGCTGAATGTTGAAGATTTTACACATTGATGCAGATGATGTTTAATTTAGGATTCATGCCTAAAGTAATAAAAGTGTTGAAGTTTCAAATCATTCATAAGAAAGGTGACAGAGGGAGAAATAGAATGAACTTGCAAAAGCTACACTTACATATTAAGATGCTAATATTTCTTTGACATTGTTGTCAAAGAGGGAGAAGTTGTGAGAAACTCATCAACAACATGTGATCAAAAGTATGAGGGAGATACTGATCAAATGAAGATAAAGGGAGATGTTGACAAAAATAATCAGAAGTTGATCAGAATAACAAAAGATGAGCAATACAAAACAAGGATACAATAGCTAACAGTAACAAGTAGAAATGAAGCAATCAAAATAGTAGAGGGAGATGTGAAAATTGATAGTAATAAAATTAGTTTTTGGCATTTGACTTACTGTTTTAACCTAGATACTGATCAAATGAAGATAGAGGGAGAAGTTGACAGAAATAATCAAAAGTTGGTCAGAACAATAGAAGATGAGCAATATAGAACAAGGATACAATAGCTAAGAAGAAGAAGAAAAAATGAAGCAATCATAATAGTAAAGGGAGATGTGAAAACTGATAGTAATACAATTAATTTTTAGCATTTGACTTACTATTCTAACCTAGTTAGCTTGTAGTAGAATAGTATAGTTTGATGGTTGATCAGTTTGGTTTGTCATCAATGCCAAAGAGGGATATTGTTGGAAACACTGATTGAAAAACTCATTGTTAAAGATCAAAGAGGGAGATTTTTGCAAAGAAGGAAGATTGTTATTTTCAATCATTGTTTTGTCATTGATGTCAAACCTGCTATCTGTAGGGATGACATTTTCTTATAAGATCCAAGTACTATCACTTAGTTGATTGATGAAGATGATTTGATCAACAAGATGTAACAAGAACACCTAAGGGAAATGTTGAGTTATGATGTTGTAATGAAGTGCAAGGATAAGTTATGACAATGGTTAAATGATGTATTGATAACATACTCAAAGATACAAAGGTTGGTCACACTTAGAAATATTGGAGAAAGAAGTTGTAACAAGGATAACTGCAAAGCTTAAACTAAGATCATTAGTGGGTGTCGAGCAAGTTAGTTGAAGCCGAGAAAATTATTAGTTGGAGCCGAGTAACAAGAAATTCTAGTGTGTGCTGAGTTAAGTTTAGGTGCTGAGCATCAGAAAATCTAAGTTGGTGCCAAGTGATCTTTAGGTGCTGAGCATTAGGAAAAACATAGTTGATGTTGAGTAACACAGTATGTGTCGAGCACCAGTATTTCAATAGTGTCGAGTTGCTGCATTATTTTAAATAATGAAGATTTGTCAAATCTGAGCTAACAAAGTGGTTACCTTGAATTTTGTGAATAGCTTGGAAGATAAGGATGATGGGATGGTCACATAGAATTCTATGTAAACTATTTTTAGGAAAATTCAAAAGGATTATTCAAGAAGTTTCTAGAGGAAACAAAATATGGGTTAAATAAAATGAATCCTACCTAATCCATATGAATTGAAATTAAAGGAAGGAAGAATCGAGTGGGAAAAGAACTCCAAGACTTCTATATAAGGAGTCATAGACCAAGAAGAAAAGGTTGCTGATGCTGCTATTGCAAAAGAGCCAAATTGCAAAGTAGTTAGAAGGGTGTCAAGGGGAAGACATCTAGGAGAAGGAAAAGCACAGAGGCTCTACTTGTATAAGTGGTCAAGAAGAGATGATTGCACTAGTATATTGAGCATGGAGACTCAAGGAGACTAAATGACTGAAGGAGGGCAAGCTGTCAGAGTTGTAGAGATTGAAGGTCAAGTAATGGTATGAGTTGAGAAGTGATCTGAGATCTGCAAGTTGAGTTGTATATTGTAGTCAGGTCAAAAGATTTTCTAATAATCTCTAGAAATTGTATTAGATATGAAAATCCTATGGACATAGGTTGGCTTAACAGCCATTTGTAAATCCTTTAACAAGGTGGCATTCCAAGTGAATGTTCTAAAGTCCTCTAACCTGGCCCACTTCTAACAAGGTGGTTAAATCCTCTAGCAAGGTCACATTTAACAGTGTATTGTAAGCCTTTAATTCATAGGGCATCACTTTAGAAGAGTGAGAATTGAGTAGCATGTTACTGGTGGTTTTTCCCAAATTGGGTTTTTACATAAATCACTATGTTATGTGTCATTTTCTTATGTATTATGCTTGCATGTTGATTTACGGTAACTTGGTGGCTAGAAAAGTTAAAGCTTGGATGAATAAATGATTGAATAGGCTTAGGCTCACTATACTTAGTGAAAAGTTTGAATAGGACATTTGGACCTTGAATAACTGATTCACTCCCCCACCCACTCTTAGTTATTCTAAAGCATTTCTAACAGGGATGCATGCTGCACTATACAAGTCTCCTAAAGATGAAGCACTAGACAATCATCTAGAATACCGATGAGACATAAATACTGGCCAACCTTGTCACTAAAAATAGATATGATAGCTATGGCAATCTCTCCATGTCCCTAAATTAGCCTCCGCAACTACATGCTATGCATGGCCTCATCAACTAATGAACCTAATATAGGAGAAATAGTAGGTTCCCTCTCTCTGACAATCAACGTATGTGTCAATGGTGGATAACCCAACTACCTGTCAACTAGTCTACCATGCCCCTATCCTAAATGCAATGGTAAATCAATGTAGTTCACCACCCTACCTAAGAAAATCTTGGCATAAAGATGTCGAGCAAAATAGAGTGAAATTTGGTCATTATTTGGATAACGACCATGAGCAACAAGGAAGCATGGGTATATAAGTGCAACCATCTATGGATATATACACTTAAGGGGAGAATACCCCTTCACATACTTTAGTGGAAGATAATGAGGGAAACATTCCCTCTTTAGTGTCTCTTTGGACACTAAGCCCTATACTAGCTATAATGAGAGTCCTGAAGAAACCTCTTGTCTCTTACTGTCAAGGACAATTTGTATAGTACATGCAAAATATGGAGTAGCAACATGAATCTCATCTCTAATATATGTGAGACTTTGTAAGATGCTTTGACATGTACTACTATACACACTAGAGCATGTGCCACTAGCCAAGGATTCATGAAGTCTATGAATCTCTTGGTTAGTGTGATTATAGAGCATGTCGGGTGGGATAGGTTATTGATCTACAAGAATAGCATGTTGCTGGGGGGGGGGACAGGTTGCTACTTGGGGGGAATAGGATTCTGCTGCTCAGGGGGATAGGAGGTTGTTGCTTGGGGGGGGGATATAAGGTTGCTAATTTACCATGTGAAGGTCAATGTATATAGTATGTGTGCGTTTATATAATGTGTAAAACTGAAATTAAAATTAAAATATGATATTTTTAATAAACTTGAAATTTATCAAGTACAGTAGCATTTAAGAAACTAGAATTTGGTAAAAATGAAATTAAACATATAATACATGTAAACATGAAACAAACATAACATATGTATAGTACTACATGTGTGAACTTGTATATCCTAAATTTAAATATGACATTTAATAAACTTGAAATTTATTGTACTTGATGACATTTAAGAAACTATAATTTCATAAACACATGAAATTAAATAATACGTGTTTAAACATGAAATGAACATATGTTATGTACATGTACATAGAATTTCATAAACATGAAACAAACATAACACATGTACATGTGTACATTGTGTGTGTGCGACAACTTCATAAAATTGTTTCAATTAAGTCTAGATAGAGTCTAGATCACATGGGTGGACTACCTGACACATAACTCTAGGTTAAATATATAACTAGATTCTCTATATAATTTAATAGGTATATTATCATGATCATGGCTATGGTTACTAGGGATATATTTAGGACTATGGTGAGAGTTAGAGTTAGCGTTAAGTTTAGAGTTAATTTTAGGTTTAGGCTTAAAGTTAAAACATTAGGGTTAGGTTAAGACTTAGTATTAGGGTTATAGCTAATTTAGAGTTATAAAATTAGTACCACATATTGTTCTTGAACTGCATGTGCCTCATAGTTCATAAATTAATTTGATTAGGGTTGACCTTCAAGGTTAATGTTTTATCATGATTATGGTTTATATTATGGTTCTAGGGTTAATTTTAGGGTTACATAGTTTAGTATTAAGATTGAGTTTAGGGGACCATTATTAGGGTTTAATCATGGTAAATTTTCATTAATTTAGGGTTAGAAAAATATTTAGGGCTAGGATTAATGGAATGTGTGTTTAGAATAGTGTTCTATGTTGAGTAAGCTATTATGGTTAGAGTTAGGCTTAGTGTTATAATTGTGTTTATATAGTCAGATCATTAGTGTTTAATATCAGTGTGAGACTTGCATAACCATTACGAATAGAATTATGATTAGGTTTAGGATTTAGTGTTAAATGTTGAGTAAGTTAATATAATTATCTCATTACCCAGTTCAATATTACCTAGGATTAAGATTTGTGTAATGGAACTATAGTTATATGGTTAGGCTTAGAGTTAAGATTGTGGTTAGGATTTCTAGAGTTACATCATTAGAATCATGATCAATGTTAGGGAAAGTTAATATAATGTTTAGGGATCTTTAGGATTAAATGT